>VYXF01006001.1:166106-230432 GCA_013397295.1 Polioptila caerulea | reverse complement strand
TTTTACACACCAAAAAAAAAAAAAAAAAAAAAATTGAACGTATGCAGAAACAGGCCAAACCCCCTGTCTGACTAGAGCAGCAATGGCACTGAGAACAGGCAGAAGGAAATTGAGGAAATTGTATGAGGGAACAGAATGGAAAAGAGCCCACACAGATAACTGCCACAGGCAGGTTAAAGGAAAGAAAGAAGAAAGAAAAGAAAACAAATCTTTGGAGGAGACAAACAGTCCATCTCTAAAATTGGGAAGCTGCTGCACCGAGGGTCAGCTTGGCACAAACTTGGTCCAGATGGTTGGGATAAATATCTTACAGGTGCCACATTTTACATGATGCTCGTGTTTAACCTGGTCTGCTGTTGTGACTGTCTTGCAGAGACTTAGAGACAGTGACACCCAATTTCTACATCCCAAAGAAGATGGCAAAGCTTCTGGCCCTGCCAGGAGGCTGGCAGCTCTGCTCCAGAGCAGCATTCCCCTGGGAACTTTGCTGTAAAAATGCTGACACCTACTCCATAGCCAGCAGACTTTCTGGATGACACAGATACCAAATCCCACCCCATTTCCACTTCCTTCAGGCACACAAGATATATTTTTTTTTTTCCAGATTGGAGCCTCAGCTCTTAACTAACAAAAGCCAAAAAAGCCTTGTAAAATGCAGAATTATATTTTGGTTCTTTTTTCTCTCAGTGAGCAAGCTTCATACACTCAAATGTGCTAGGCACTTTGGCAGGGCTGAGATCTGGGGCACTGCAATAATATTTAATCCCATTACTAATGCTTATTTTAGAATCTGCTTGTCCTTAAAGACATGATAGTAATCTTAATTATTGTCTCCAACATGTATTTGCCTGAAATAATTATTATGCTTCATTCCTATACAGACAATGAGATAAAACTCTAATTTCATTTTATTGGCCCTTCTATCCATCAAGAAATTAGTTTCTTGTGAGAGCTTTGAAGTAGTCCCCTTCATGGATTAAACTCCTTGAAAGTACAAGAACAGAAGGGTGGGGTGTGGGGGAATTGAAATAATTTACATACCAGCAGACATGTAATGGGAATCAACAATGCAACCAGACCTACATGATGGTTGAGAGGAAAACGTTGAGACATGCTATTCAACATAAAAAAGAAAGAAAGTCTGGTTAGCTGCAGATTTTAACTCAGGAGGCAGCCAAGGGCTGCACTCAGGCAGAGGAAGCAAGCAGCAGAGAGGAGCTTCCCTAATGACATTAAAAAGAAAAATAAAAAATAAAACAACAAAAACCCAAACCCAACAACCCCCCAAAACACCCATTACTGGATAAAAGAACATCAGATGCTTAACTGTCACTTGGCTGTCTGCCAGGCAGGCTCCCAGCACCACTGTCAATATTATACAATGTGTAGGAATAACTAGCACAAGCTCTGTCAGAGCAGTGCCTAAGATTTGGTGCTAGATCTATGCAAGATATTGGCTGCCTAAAATATGAAAAGTCTTGTGCTCTGAGTTTTGTTACCAGCAAAATTTCAGCCACTGTTTTTCAGAAGACAAAGTTGCAAACCTGACTGCTGAGACTGTCCCTGTATTTACTGCCAAACAAATACAGGCCAACTCTTATTTTTGGTAAATTTCAAACAAGATAAAAAAAATGAAACTTATCCATTTAAGGGAAAACTTTGAGCACAAGAATTATAATTGTATGCAAGGATGGATTCCACACAATCCTCCAAGCAGTCCCCTGGAACTGAAGGAACTTTTGGGCTGGTCCTGTAACATCTTCTTGGGAGTCAGTGCTTTCCCACATAAAGCAATGGTGTCCTAAGTTTTTAGGAACTTGATTTCAATGGGTGCTCAGCATTCTGGCCTGGACAGAGCAATTACACATGCTCTGAAATTCAAGTTTATGAGTTATTCAATTGGTCTAAACTTTATTCATGCCTTTAACTCTTGAGTCTGACTGGAACCAGGAGTGCTGAGAATCCTGGTGATCAGAAGCTATATGGTTAGGATGCTTTTAAAAGCAGATTAGCACATCTTCAAGGAAGGAAATGTAAGCATGTAAAGAAGCTGCCCTTAACCATGCTCAGGATAAAGGTTTTGCAGTGCTGGGCTGTATGTGGCACATGTGATATACAAAGCAACCCTTCCTAGCCACCTGTCCATCATGGATGTAGCTACAAAAACACTTGTTTTCTTTTCCATATGCTGCATATTTAAATTTCTGTCTAATATGCACACAAGCAGTTGTCATTTTTTTCAAGGCACAGAGGTAGAGACACAAGGACGATGCATTACCTCTTCCTACCCACACACTGTTGCTCTTTCTGCCTTCTGGCCTTAATGACTCCAAAATAAACATCTCTCTATCTGACAGAAAATGGCTGCTCTTTTTAGTGAGCCTTCCCACCATATCGAAGCCCTGATTCCACTGAGCAGCAAGAAAAGTATATTCACTTCTTCCCATCACAACCTAGAAAGCCAAAACAGTGGGAAACCTCATACTTGGTATCATGCCGAAGAAAGTTTTTGAAGAGAAAAATGGTGGTGTACAGACAATGGTACAGACAGTCTTGGTCAAAAAATCCTATATATGATTAGATTATCTCAAGAAATGCAATGCAAATGGTAATCACATGTACGTCACTGGGGCTAAATATAAATGTGTCAGAGGCCTCCCATATGGAGAAAGTCCATATGATATTGATAAGATTTTATGCTTTAGTTGATGACTGAAAAATTTCAGTCCAGCTTAAAGGTAGGTGCTGACACCTTCATTGCAGATTTTGTAAGGAAATGTTCATATCCTTCATGAAAAGAATCTTAACCATGCAGACAGCAGAAGCTCATGGTTCCATGCCCCGCAGGTTTCACAGCCCTGGGAATGCTGTGCAGCAATATTCTGAGTTGCCATTTTGCAGATCCTACAGCTGCATGCACGAGAGGAACATACAGTCCTCTGAAACTATCCCGTTCTTAAAAGTAAAGTATATGATAATAGAACTTCCTCTTTGCTGATTAATGTTCTTTAAAGCTCTCAGCACTGTTCCATCATGTGATTAAAAATACCGCTTCTGTTGCCATGTGAAGAGCAAAAGGCCAACTTGTCTTTCAGCTCTGTGCCATTGACGGCTTTTATAATATCAGTGCATAAAAAATTCACAACTTTGCATTTAGTTAAAAAACCAGCAATGCTGTTCAGGTGACACAAGGGGCCACACTGGCTGCCTGCCAGGGTGCTGCCAGGATCCACCATGGGCTATGACTTCCTAGAGAAGCAGTTGTGTTGTCTTGTTAGGAAGTAACAAGTCAGGCAGAATCCCATCCTCTATAATGTGGTTTCAGAAGAAGTGCCAAAATTGTTAAATTGATTGAACAACAGACAGAAAGAAGCAGAATTACATCAGGCATATTTCAAATCCCTCTGCAATTGCTATTGGCAGCTGGCTTGCAGCTGCAAGAGACTTTTGCCCTTACCAACATTCAAGGGCTTTAAATTTTACAAAAAAAAGGGCAAAACCAGAGGATAAAACTTAGAGGGAGCCATGGGATCAGAGCTGGTTTCTTAACTCCCTCAAATGTTTGTCCTCAACTCTAATTTGTGAAGCAAGGGCTCTGAGAGATGTCAGCTACAAGAAGAAGCCTGGCTCATAGTTTGAGCACGCTGTTCCAACCATGTTGTTGACTCTCCACCTGTGCCGTGTTCCCAGGAGAACTAAACCTCCCCCAGTATTTCAGCCACTGCCCATCACAGCTGGGCACCTTTGCCCAAATTGCTGCTCGTGTGTACTGGTGCACCCCTGATCTGCTGTCCTGGATAAGAATGACGAACATCTACCATGGTTTAGGAATAATGGACAGGAGGAAAAACAGACACCTTAAACATCTCACTAAAATTAACCCAGGACTTGCTTGGTACATGCTACCTCTCCATATATATATATATTTTTTTTTTTTTTTTTTTTGTGCAAATATCTCAAGGGGCTGAAAGAACTTTTTTACTCGCAGACAGACATATAAATAGCAAATGCAAAAGCTGGTCATCCTCCCCATTCATTACCAGGAAAATACCTGTGCTGGTAGGAATAACATCTGGTGTTGCAATGCTGGCTTTACAGCAGCTCAGTCCCAGCCAGGCAAGTATGATAAGAAAAACTGTTGCAAACTGGTAATTTTGAAACTTAGGAAACCCCCAGCTAAGCCAAAGCATTGTCAATGATTTCCCTCACAGCCCATCTGGTACAGCCTGGGGAAATCCTATACAGTACCCACAGAAATATTTAAGGAGTAAACAGGAACGTTTGAGAGATTTCTTCCCTCCGTCATCTCACAGAAGCAGAAAAGGGAGTGGAAGTTCAGCACAGGCTTTTATTCCTGCGCTGTTACATAACTGCACCGTGCCTATGCAGAATTCCTCCCACTTCCAGTGCCATGGGAACCCACGGGAGGCTGGGAAGGAGACAGGGAAAAGGTATGTGACTCGCTCAGGGCTAAGAAGCAAACCAATGGCAGTGGTGGGAGGAGAACTTGCAGGTCCTGGCAGAGCCGCTGCCAAACCCGGACGAGGCTCCACATTCCTGCCATTCTTCGCACATGCTTCTCCCAAAGTGAAATGCTGCTGCATCACAGGCTGCCCATCCAACTCAAGGCACCACCTGCTTACTAATCATCCCTCCAGCCAGCGTGCACAAGCAGACACTGTAGCTATTCCCTGCCTTAGTCTCAAGAGGATTTAAGATTTCTGGAAATCGTGCCCATCATATTCATTGACTAGTGGTTTTTCTCTTTGATAGCTCCCCTAACCACAGGCCTCATTTAAGCACCACTGACTGAGTCTCCTATTCTTTTAAAATACTGCAGTAGATTCCATTTGCTAATACTAACAGGAAATCCCATGAATCTGCCTCATGCCCTTTCACTGACTTCACAAATCCAATTGATACAGATAGAGCCAATTTCTGAAACTGCAGCTGTCCACACTTACAAAGATCTGACTGTTAGATAAGAAAGTGCCAGCTGGAACAAGAGGTTTCTCCTACTACTGGATGCCACACTCCCAGCCAAGCGGGCAGCTGTCAGCTTGGGTGGTGGCAGAGCTGCCTAAATGGGAAACCCTTAGATCCAGTCCCTCGAGCTCAACCTCAAGCAATTGAACAGTCCCACAACAGGAAGAGGGAGTAAAGCTCAGTCCCAGAAGAATGCAGTTGCACTTGTTTCCAATCCCCTCTCCATATTATTGCATCTCTCATGGGCCATAGCAGCTGCAGGCTGAGGAAGGTGCAGTATTTGGGACAAAAAGCTCTGTTGGGCCCTCTTTGGATCTCAGAAGGGCCATGGTCTCAGCCTCAGTGAAAGAGAAGCTGAAGTTCTCCTCAAGTCTGAGCAGCGTTCTGCACTTCACAAGATTAACATGTGGTCTTGTGATGATTTTCACTGCTGGTTTTAAACCATGCATGAGTTTTAATCTGTGTACCATTACAGTTCCTAGGATGTTTTAATAAACAGGCACTAAACTGGGAGGTGAGGGAATGGGCAGGGTGGCTGGCTCCACCATCCTCAGCCTGGACGTGTATGAGGGGGAACATGGATCATCTCCCATCAGAGTATAACTGGATATGCATTTACCCCTGAAACCAAGAGCATTGTACCTGGGAAGGGGATTTCAGAGGACTGAAACAGGCTGATAGTTCACCTTCAGCAGAGGTGGGTCTAATCCTCTGTCTCCACCATAGCTCAATGAGGTGGCTCTGCTGGGTACCACTAAGAGTTTCTGCAGGCTGTGGCTCTTTGGCTACCTGCCTGTGTAACAGGAAAACTGTTTAACATTCCCTTCATGGATCCCTACTTCACCTACTCTTGGTCCAGTATGGAAAGAAACATAAGCAGAATAAAATGAATCCATGTTATTAATGAAACTCAACAGATTCCACCAGTGCCTTCCTAAAAGATTCCTGTCTTAGAACCAAAGGCACGTCATGGCTCACTGCACATCTTCAGTCAACCCTTGGACATTACCAGAAACTTTTTATTTCTTCTCTAAAATAACACAGCTGCCTACTGGAAAATGTCCATATGCCCATCCATTCTGTTTTGCAATTTCCTTATTTCTCAATACTTAATCTATTTTTCTGGAGATATTTCAGAGCCAATCCCTCTCCTTCCTCATCCCCCACATCAACCACCAAGCGGGAATTTGTAAAGGGGTTTGTAAGTTTGCATACTTACTTTCCTGAGATTTTTAATCTTTTTTAACTTCCTCCTAAATAAGGACCTTTCAAAAGCATTTTTTTTTCTATTTGGTAAATCACATCAGTTGAGTACTTTCACAAAAAATGAACAGAAATTCTTCTGATAAATTGGGAATAACATTAATCAGAAGCCTTTAATAACTTTGAATACTCCATGGGAAGCTCCAGCATCAGCATGAGGATAACTGATTTAATCTAATACAATACACAGATAGAAAAATAAATAGATATGCATCATTATACTTCAGAGATCTTAAGTTATAAGAAGAATGGGGCAGCACATCAATTCTTCAGCCCAGAATTTATAAAAGAATTGAAAAATCCATAGACATGTATATACTCACATTTAAGCACAAAAAAAATTGTTTTTAAGAAGTGAAATGCTGCATGTGTAAGCACCCATAATTGCTCTTTCTCCTTACACTCATCTTTATGGTGATTTCCTAAATGGGAAAAGGGTCTTCAGGACAGAAAACCTAACAGAGAAAGAATCAAATAACTAAGTAGAAATTAAAGCCCAAGCAGTAAATACCACACTTGGTGATTTTTTTTATTGGAAACTTTCTATACGGATCCATGCAAGTAACATGTATGGAAAGCTGACTGTGGCTTTGTGGGCTTCTTAATATAAATATCCTGACATAAAAATTACTATTCTAGAAAGCTTTGTGGAAAGATTGGTAACATCTCCTCATACACAGCCCCATGTAAACTGTTTAGTAACCAGAGAGAGTTACTAAAGCCACCTTCCCCAACCCCCGTTGCACACTCCTGTCTCATTTTGTGGAACTGCTTTGCTGTCTTTCAGAGGGGGCAGCTGAGAAATCCGTTTCAGTGCCTCTCTTTCCCATGGAACAAAAACCCCCCAGCCCTCCTGCTGCATCCTGACAGAGATGGCAGGCCTTTCTTTGCTGAATTCTTCCAATAATGCTGTAACTGTAACATTAGGAGAGACAATTAGGACTAGAGGGAGTTGCCTCTGTATGCCAGATCTGCTTAATAACATAATTAAATAAACAGAAATATAATTGTAATGTAAATATTTCCTTTCTTTAATTCCAAGGCATCCTTAGAGAGAGAACACTGCTGAAATGATACAAGATTATTGAAAACCTTTTCAGTTACTCCACATTTTAAAACAATTTTGCTGTCTTCCCATGTCTTCCCACTTGTAGTATTTCACTTCTGACATTTCAGAACCAGCTATCAGACAGAGAAAAAATGCATCCTTGGAAATGAATACCACAAATAGTCAAAAGTGTTTATAACTGAAAAGGAACCATGAAGGAGTAAATTGCTCTGTAATTTATAATTGCAGATTTCCTTCCTCACATTATTTTCATTCAGCAATTTTCTCTGAGAACTTTTACAGTTTCAAATGTTTTTTTGAAAAAGTGCAAGACACACTCAGATCATGTTGTCTTTTCGCACGTACACAGCCACTCAGAGACAATGACCCTACTTTATGGCTTTACATTGAATGGACCCTGATGGCTTCAGTACTCATTTACTCATGATTTACATCAGTTCAGGCTTAAATTTATCACCAAAAAGTTGTTCCCTATGTACTTATACAGGAGAATTTTCTTTGGCTTCACCACCACAAAATTCTGAATGCAACTTGTTCCACCCAGCTATTTAGAAAGGACAATAAAAATCTAAGCAGTGGCAGTGACACACATCATCCTGAAACACCTCACATGACAACACCTCAGGTCAAGTATTATGAAAAATCCCTCTAAAATATCAAGAGGAGCAATATAGAAAAATGTCTTGAATTAGGAATAAAACTCCTACTGCTGCCTAGATCTGACTTTTAATTACAGTGATCTTAGCTTTGCCCTTTCTCTCTCAGAACAGCTAAAAGTCAGCATGCAAATGTGCAAACCACCTAATGCTGACCCCAGACCAGCACAAGTTGAGTATCTTGAGGATTCTTCCTGCACAAGCCTCCAAGAGCGCCCGGACCTAGGCAAGATAACTTTGCAGGCAACCCAGAAACCTGCAAACCCCAGCTGCAATAATTATGGCCAAACCAGATTTTCTGGCAATGGCTTCCTTCATTTCACAGTCTGGACCCACATTTCCCATTTGGCAGTCTCCATCCCACTCTTTTCCGTGTATGCACGTGACTCAACTCCTTATGCCACAAGTCATGGGGTCATTTTCTGTCTGAAACCTCCTGTGTCTGCCCCAGGTTTGGCCTCATGACCTGCTGCAGCAGCTCCACACACGTGCTCCGAACGCCGTGCCAGTGAATGGTTATGCCATTAATGGATCTCTGCAAAACGCAAGACACAGGTGTGTGCTGTGAGTTTAGGAAGGAGAAACGAAGATGACCTCATGCTGTACTTTAGAAGAAGGATGTTGAAGAGTTCAGGCAGCCAGTGCTGACAGAGAGACATGGGCCTGTACAACAGGGACTCTGCCTTCTTGCTTCCTCTGTGTTCCCACACGGAAAAACCACAGCTCCAGCTGAAGTTCAGAGGGCCTCCCATGGAACCAAGCTGGAGGTTCAGGGGTTAATTAGAGATTACAATCACACCAAAAAGGGGTATGGAAGAGAAGAAACAAAAGTGGTTTAACTGTATTAACTCCACTGTTAATACAGGTCGGTAGCACACTTGACGTTATGGCTGCAAATTGGTTTAAGATTAAAAAAAAAAAATCACAGAAAATGCACTTCTTCTTCACAATTCCCTGTTCCTACTCATCTCTTTGTCTTCAGAAAGTGACCCTGGGTTTGCTGCCATTGTTACTTACGTCTTCCCCCTCATCTTATTCTTGTTTCTACTTGGTGCTCTTAATTCCTTAAATATAAAAGTTTATATTTATCTATATAGTTATACACACATATTCCACTCAATTTCCTCAGGATATGACTCTTCCATGCTGCATAAACTTCCTTCCCTGGCCTTCTCCAGCTCTATCATTCTTTTTGCTACTGTCCAGGGTGCAGCTGTCAGGGGCAGGAAGCCCCAGACCCTACTGCTCACACACGGATTGATTGAGGTCAGGGAAAGGGTAGCCAGTACCTGCAGCCTCCCATCCTCCAAAACCCTTCACATCAGAACAAATGAGTTCCCAGATAGCCCCATGAGCTCTCAAACACAGAAACAGAATGAAAACTTCATGTGGGGAGGCAAAACCCATCTCAGACATGGGTTTATGGCCCTCCCAGAGATGGCCAAAGGCTGAGAAACAGGCAGGGGAAGCTCAGGTGAGCACCCCAGAGCATAAAAACTACAGTGGGTAATCATGGTGATGAGGTTTCTTGTGGAAGGAAACTTCAAGGCATAAAATGGATATGGCTGAATATTGCAGTTGCAATGTTATTAAAAATAATTAATTAAAAACATGATTAGATAAGTAACTCATCTACATTATTTATACAACCTGTTCAGCATACCTAATTTCCAAGGACTTGCAGTCTCGGATTAGAAACTGGATATAACTTTTTTTCTTAATAATTTTTTCTTTCATTTCGAAGAGAGAACTAGAGAATGTATAAAAGTGTCACAGAAGACTTAAAGCAGATGAAATTATATGAGTTCCCACTTACTCTGTCAACATGCAGACGAGGAAAAACAAGTCGTGGTGTTTTTCCTCAAGTTTCTAAAATGTCAATTTTGGAGCCTTCTCATAATAAGATTAGTACAAACTGATGTTGAAACTGTAACTGGTAGGGAAATTTTGTGAGCAGATTTGGAGAAAAAGGATAGAATGGCTATGCTGAGCGCAGAGAGACTGAGACACTGAGAGCTCCATGAAATCCAAGAGAGTCATCTTAAATCTAAGTGCTCAACAAAATGTTTCACCTAAATGAACCACCATGGTTTCTGAAGGGCAAAAAAATTCACCCTTCAGTAGGACTGGGCTTGCACTGTGAAAGGTGAACTGGAACGGAAGTGAACTTTCCCATGCTAAAGAAAATGCTTACATCCTGCCTGGCCAGTTTTAGAGAAAGGAGTCAGCTATGACATTTGGGTGCAAAACCGAAATTCTTGAGTCAGGGCTTCTCTAATCCAAGGCCTTCATTGCAGCCCATTTCTGCGGCTCACGTGGCAAACCAATCTCTACAAGGATCACTAAGGACAGATTCTGCGAGGTGTCTTCAACTCCCCATCAATCTGAGGGGCAACCAGGGGGAGTTAGAGACTTAGCATCCTGCAGGATTTGACCCAGTTTCAGAAAATAAAGAACCAAAGGTATAAAACTACACTTAGCTGGATTCCCTTGTGCAGTTTCAAAACCCTAAAGAAGGTGTCATTGGTTCAATGAGATAATTACTACAGCACAGAACGGTTAAAAGTAAAAATGTCCTGTATTCCTCTTTGATGTTGAAAGAATCATTAATTTTAATTCAAAGGCATGCAAAAATTAATGGAATTTAAAGCACCAAGCAAATGTAGTCTAGTCTTGTCAGATACAGGGTGCCTTTTATAAGACATTTCCTAGCTTGCCCAGCCACAGTGGAGACCCCACAGCTTTTTCAGATCTCCTCTACAGCGTGGTTAGATTATCCTCAAATACAGCAAGATAATTAAACCACACCAATTAAAATGTATCTGACTTCAAGGGCTCTTCTCTAAAGCATTGCTCTCTATCAACTAACTAATTCCAAGCTATGCAGAATGTAAAAGTAACGTATCCCAGAAAGCCAGCCATGTCCTGGGCTGCACCAAAAAAAACACGATTGGCAGATCTAGGGAGGGGGTACCTCCCTTTTATTCTGCTCTCATGGGTTCCCAGCTGGATACAGCTCTGGGGCCTCCGACGTAAGTAGGCATGGATGTGCTGGAGTAAGTCCAGAGGAAACTTCAAAGGTGATGAGAGGGATGCACCTCTCCTATGAAGACAGGCTGGGAGTGTTGGGGCCGTCCAGCCTGGAGAAAAGAAGATTCCAGGAAGACCTCAGAGCCTTTTGCAGTACCTAAAGGATTACAAGAGAGTTGGAGAGGGACTTTTTGCAAGATCATGGAGTGACAGGACAAGGGAGAATGGCTTTCAACTGAGAGAGAGTGTGTTCAGATAACACATGCACCGCAACACATACTAAGAAGAAATTCTTCACCGTGGTGAGACATCACGACAGGTTGCCCAGGAGGAGCTGTGGATGTCCCATGCATTCCTGGAAGTGTCCAAGGCCAAGTTGGATGAGCTTTGAGCAATCTAGTCTAGTGGAAGATGCCTCTACCCACAGCAACAGGGAGGAGTGGAACTTTAGATGTTTAAGGCCCCTTCCAAACCACCATCTACAAAATGTGTATTTTTCCTTTGGACATAAGGTCAGACTTACAATTATGAGACTGTTACCCTATAATTAGCAAAGTTTTCAGCAAACTAACCTAATATTCAAGATTTCACCCACCCATGGAACTGGTAGCTCTTTAGCAACATCCCAATGGGACAATGGCTGTTTGTGATCACACCAGACTTTTCCCTTCAGCCCTTATGGATATCCATCTCACAAATGCTGCTGCAATTTATAACTTTTAGTATCAGTTATAACTTTTATAATTTTTGCTAAGTGTATGATTTGTGTTAATAGAATGAGAACTGTTGAAACAGGACTCTTTCCTTCCTAAAACATTCTATATTCAGCAAATAATATTACAAGTACTCTATTTCCATTGGGACAAGCATTTTTGCAATATGAGTTACAAGTTTAGTGCTTGCCTCGTGATGATTTAGTCCCATTAATTATGCCTTGGACCCCCAGTTAAGTTAATCTGTCTTTCACACTGTGTGTCTAACTTCAGCCTTGCAAGGACAAGGGGTGAAAGGACAAGATCAGAATGAGCTGCCTCAGCCACTGCTTAGCAGTGGGGTGTGAAGCTTAGCCCAGGCTGCCCCTCCAAATGTTTGTACTTCTCAGGAAGGACTTCCAGCTGCTGTTGTGCTCCACAGGCTTTTGTGATTGTATCTTGGACTTGCATCATTTGCACACCTCTCATCGATGTAAGCTGTGCCCCGAGCTTACAGAAATTCAGGAGTTTAGGCCAGATTTGGTCTTGGTTTCAGAAGGCCAGGTTGGAAGAGGTCAGTGAATTGTGGGGTTGGCAAATAAAAAACAGCAGACAATTTTTCACTTCCATTTGTCAAAGACCAAGTTCTTTGGTGCAGATATCCCTCCAGTTAATATTATGGACCAGACTGATATCCTCTATCTTTTGGTTTTGTCTGGGTTTTTTTTTTAAGCTGTCCCTTCAAAGTTTCCTTTCTTTTCAGTTCAAACCTTCAGGTTCTGTGGTTGTACTTAGGAATCAGCCCATTGACCAAAGCCCTGCAGACACCATTTACTGAAGTGGAGGCTTGTCACTGGAGACCACCCACAGTTACTGATTCTGAGGATCACCTTACTCCTTCTAAGAAGCTCCTCCACTATTCCATAATTAAATTTACACTAGGCCTCGCTAAATTTCCACTAGGCCTCTCTAAACAGGACAACATGATAATAATGAAGATAACGTATTGTGAAAGCATAAAACAAAAGCAGAATTCTCTCTAAGAGATAGCCACAAAAAAAAGACATGAATCATACTCGACATTAATTTGCTTTTACGTTTTTTTTGAGGAACTTTCTTGCTCATGCCTCTTTGGTTAACTCTTTGTAACTCCCTGGCTTGCTGAGGAATCGTGTAGAGCACAGATTGGCCCAAACCATGCCAAGTGCCATTCCAACACTGTGAGACCACAAGAGAACAGAAATACTGATCAGTGCTGTACTGTCTCCTGGTAAATAGAAGCCCTGTGACACGTTTTCCCCCTTAGAAAATGCATATCCTTTATTCACTCAGGTTGCTCCATTAAATAAAACACAGTTAAAAGGTTACTGGTAAAAATCATATGCATCAGCTGTATCAGAAGTATTAGTGTTCACGTTGGAAACCTGAGGGAACCTCCTTCTTCAAATATCTCTAATTACCGCATTTTTATTCCCATCACACATCAGACTAAGAGCAGGAACCCAGTTCCTTTCAGCCAGACAAAACTGGAAGGGCACTAATGCTCTCCAACCAACAGAGGTCATTGAGCCCTTAAATGAGACTCCTGTCCGTGGCCAGTCCCAAGTCCAAAGCCTGCAGAGTGTACAGCTTGTAGATCTGTTCCTGTAGTGTTGCACTACTCACTAACATATATGAAACTTCCTTGTGCAGGACTCTCCCATTAAAACCTTCTAAAGGGATTTAGGGCACTCGGGCCCTGGGGACTAGTGTCGCCCAAGCGAGAGCACTGTAACTACATGGACAACCATATCAGACTCTCAGAGCTAGAAGTCATTTAGTCTCTCCAAGCAAGTGAAGGACCACTCTGGATGAAGTCTGTGGTGCCATCTAGTCTGATTCTCTCTTCAGAACTGAGTAGGTTCAATTCCTCTGTCACTACAATTGGTTCCACACTAGACCAAAAGGTTACTGCTGGTCCTCAGCAGAACTTCCCTGACCGTAAAGGAGCAAGTTCCCCTGTTGTCAGAGACAACTGCAACCCAGGCTGCAAACTCTACACGTGGCTGGTTATAACTTACTCTAGTGCTGTGTCTTGCAAGACAGATGACTAGCTAGTGGTCATTTATAAACAAGCTCAGGACTGGACTGCAATGATTCACATAATCCCTCTTGTTACCTATTATGTTTTATATAATGGACAGTGTTTTGGGGGGGGTGAGGTGAGGGAGAGCTGCAAACTTGGCACTTCCAAGTTTGTATGCCTTAAATTGACTTTAGATTTCCTCAGATCTAGAGTATATATTTTCAGAATGCTTGGATCTGATTCAGCTTGTCCTGCCGAACAAAACAGTTTCACTGCTCTGAGACCAGAGGAATACAGTGGTCAATCAGGCCCTTTATTTGCCTCCAATGGCTCACTATCAGGCCTACTGTAAACTACCTACTGAGAGCATGACAGCCAGCACTATGCTCTATAGTGAGCCTTTGGAGTATCATGCCCTAAGTATAGGCCATATGAAGAGGTCTTTTGTTCAGGAAAGCAAACTGTACAGTGTTTAGTAAGCCACACTCCAAATATAGGATCGATAAAGTGCGGCTAAAATCAACTATTTCCTCAACAGGCATTCACAGATTTTCTCCAAATTAAGCACGCTTGAATCTTAGGGCCACAATGCTTTCACTCAGCTCTTTCACAGACAGTTCATGCAGAAATAGAGTAGACTGGGACCTGGTATTGGGCAATGGGCAAGAACTTGAGGCTCCAAGTGGGGAAGGGAAAAAAAAAGAGGAAAAAAACCAAAATAAAAATAAACCATATGGAATCCACACTCAGATGCCTTTAAAACAACCACAAACATTCTTGCTGCCTCAAGCTGCAAATGTCGTGAAACAATTACTGGGCCGGGGGACTTCAAAGGTTCACTGAGAGCAGCAGTTTTATTTTTCAATCAAACACAGGAATAGGGCTTTTTTTCTTCCCTCCCTTTCTTGCTCTCCCCTTTTTTTTTTCTGAATGAAACAGCGCCCAGGCTTCCTGATTTCAAAAACTCTGTTCCGCTTTTCTTGGCCACTCCATAACCCTAGGAGAAGCTCAAAAATGTCAAAATGAAACTGTGAGTCATACTGAATGAAAAAGGCATTCTTATATTTCATTAAGATTGAAAACTGCAGCATTTCTTGTTTGTAAAATTTTCATGAATGATCTATAAGAGCTTGCAGCTGAACGCTGTGTAAAGCTTGAACTTCCATGAATTCCTGTTTACTTAATCATTGATTCTAGAAGGTGACTGACAGTCATTTGCAGGGGTTTGGAGATTCATAACTTACTGTGCACAGAAACAACTGGACCCCTTCTTGCCGCTGCCTAACCTATTTATACTTTTCCTCCCCTACTTTTTGAAGCATCTATGCACTTTTATTTTGTGTTTTCGTTTCAGAAAGGTAACAGTTTAACCTGTTTCCTTGCAGAAGCTTTTGCAAATGCTGCAGTGTTGCCTACCTCGAGCATTTGCTCATTGGTGGAAGGAGCTGTGCTTAACATGGTGTTTTCAGATGGCTGAAAGCACAGGGCATGTTTGGCAGAACAGACGTATGGCCGGCAGTCCCAGTTCTGCAGTGCGCAAGGAGCACACCTCCCACCACTGGCAGAATCCAGGCTGCTTCAAGAGGCTGGATCCCAAGGGGTTCAAACTGGCACTGACCCCTCTGAGAGAGTCATGCACACAAAAATCATGCAGAAATAACATGCTACCCCCTTTGAAGAGAACTGAGTCAAATTGTTAAAAATGAAACTGACTCATTGTAGAAACAGTGGTCACTGGAATGGCATCTCCACAACTGCTGCGGTAAGAGAGGAAGCTGCCTGACCACAACTGCCTTTGTGCTTATTCTAGCTGTTTAAGTTCTAAAAACCACAAAACCCCATTTGAAATTCCACTATATAGCAAGGTTTGTGTAATGAGGTTACAATTCATAATAGGATCATTGAAAACTGAAACAAGCAGCATTAATATGTGGACTGCCTGCAACAAGCTAGCAGCAGTGTGATGATGTCATTTTTAATTAAAAGTCTGTCCCTGTTTGATACACTGAAAAAGGAGTGCAAATCAGAGAATATGTGCTGATCCCATCCATAGGGAAGGACTGTCAAGCAGCACAGTGGTATCACAGAGCACCCTGCGAGCCATATGGCATGGCTTTAATGGAACTAATTCCCACGTACTCTGCTTGTGTCACGCGTATCAGGATTCTGCTCCCACACGGAAAAGACATTAGTCAGGAACAGGGGGAGGGGAGGCCCAGTCATACCCAGCGTGGTGTCCTTTATCATGTGCCATGTTGTAAATGCTACTGCAGCAGTGCTGAGACCAAGAGGAAATGGGCAGCAGGTTCATGGAAGTGGACAGACCCTTCATTCCCTTAAGTCAATGACTACACCAATTTACAGCAGTGCAAGTCCAGGCCTTTTAGCAGAGGTGACCAACCAGCCCTGTGAAATATCAATTCAAAATAGCTGGTACTTGTAGAGCCATTTATTCATCTAGTATTGCACTTTCACCCAAGACTGAGTGTTGGGGGTTGAGGTGCTCTCTTACAGAATTTTGTTTCCCAAAAAGAAGTTGCTAGGAAGCAGATTGCTGGGTGCTTATAGGGCACTTAAGAGTACTTGGAAGAGACAAAGGCTGACTCCTCCTCTCTTGCTCGGAAGGAACAGGGGGAGTTTGGGGGTTTTGGTCTGGGACTGCGGAGGGATCATCGGGAGACCTCACCTGGAGCTGAGCTCGGAGTGACTTTTTTGTGAGTCCCCCCGGGAATTCAGACCCTGGTGTCTCCCTGCCCTGCCCGGAGCTGCGACCCCGTGGCCCTGCACCCACGACTGCTTCAGTTTTGCTCTGGTAGAGCAAACTCCACGCCGATCTCTCCTGCCCTGCCGGGACGTTCTCTACAGCTCCAGTCCTGCCGCCGGGCTTCAGATCCATCTCTGCCTCGGGACTCCTGCTCGCCCCCGGAAAGGTGCCAGTATCGGAATAACTGTGACTGTTTCCTAACTCTGTTGTTAACGCTGTAGTTATTGTTATCTTGTTAAACTCACTAGTAAAGAACTGTTATTCTTAGACCAAATTCTTTGCTTGAGAGCCCCTTTAATTTCAAAATTAGGCTCCTGCTTTCCCTAGCAGGCACCCTTGTCTTCAAACTAAGACACTGAGTGACACAGAAACCAAGAGATGCTCATTCACAAAACCCTTCCCTACTCAGCACTTGTTAATTCCTTTTCAGCCTCTTGTGTTTTCCTTAAGGCAATTAAACCAGCTCTGGACTGCAGTATTAGGAGGATACACTCCTGTGAATGTCAGGGTCTGCTGAATACGTTGTCCACCTCCCAAACATCAGGCACCAAGGACCCAGTTCTCTGAACAGCCTTTTTGATTAGAAAGAGGTTCATCTTACTCAGATGGGCAAGAACAATGTTGGTAGTAATGAAGCCAATCATGACTTGCGAGAAAGCAGCAGAAGAAAGATGACCAAGAGAACATTTACATTTTGCTTAACTGCCATTTTCATATCCTACAAGTATTTTGGAGGTAATTTTTCCATTTATTTAAAATTTCACTGTTGGATTTCTCCACTCCAAATTACTGGGTTTGGATCCAAGTAATGAAGACTTACACCAAGCTGGTCTGCGCACCTCCACTAAGCCAATAAAATTTAAAGATTTCTTTGTAAAGTTTGATGTGAGGGTATATGTGGATCTTTTTAAAAAAAACATTGAGTTGATCATAAGTGTAAAAGAAATTCGAGGATCATTAGCATAAAGTTTTGGCATTAGGTCTTAGTTTTACAGAATGCTGCCCTCCCTTAGGATACATTGCCATTATCAGCAGGGATATTTAGGAGGGAAATTCATTTGGACTAGTAATTTTATTTCACCCAGTACTTTAGCTGCCCAGATGGTTCTATATAAAATGAAAGAATGGAGAAATCTATATCCTGTCCCAGATATTTGCAGGCCTGCAAATACCTTCCTCGATTTATATTAAAAACTAAAGAGGTGTTCAAAAGGTTTCAGCTTTAGCTGAGCCAGAGAACACTCAGCCTAAAACACCTGGAATATTTGTGCTCTCTGAGCACAATCCTACAGGATTCCTTCTCGGGAGACAGAAACAGTCAGGACATGTCTCTGACTGCAGCAGCTCCTCTCCTAAAGCCCCGTGTGTGGGTGCATGTGGTTGCAAGCACACACGTGTGTCAAAGGGAGACAGTGCTCCCAACCAACTTTCCAAACCAGTGGGAGGGAAAGATTACCACAGGATTGGACCCCACATGTTTAATTTTCACACAGACTTAACATGAGATATGCTACATCAAACCCAAGATAGTGGTGTTTCCATTCTTATTGACCCCAATCACTTTAAGCCTATTGAGTTCTGTACTCCAGAGAGAGGATTTAAATTACACTTGGAGAGTGTTTCTTGCAATACTGAGTGCAGTGTGCTTTTTGAAGAAATAGTATTTCCTTCTTGGACCACAATGAGCAAGTCCAAGGTCAGACAAATCACATGTGGTTGAACAGGTTGCAGTGTGAAGGGCTCATGTGGTCACACAGATTTTTGTTTTTCAGCTCAAGGAACTTGGCTATTTGTCAGTGACTATAAAGCCTATTTTCTCATGCTAATAATTTATGTAATTCCATATACTCATTACTGGGAAGCCAAAATTCATCAGCTAAAAATATTTTAATCTACCTATCCTACAAAAGACAGATCATTACTCATACAAACTTTACAAACTGAATTACAGCCAGACGAACAACAAAGAACTTTCAAATTTGTTCTCTCGTACGGCTAAAACATTGGAGACTGGAAAAGTAAATATAAAGCTGTTCTCAGTGAATGTTAACCTATAAATAAAGCACTGAAGATCCCCAACATCAGTATAATTTTTTTCACCCTATTCATTCTTGCCTTACCTTGGAGGCATACTAAGAAATGAAACTGCCGGGATGTTTCTGCCTGATACCCTTTTTGTGTGTTTCACAGCTAGAAAGTGAAAGGTTCAGCAGGTTAAATACTAGCAGAGTAAAGTATTTTATTCAGATATCAGTTGCAAATATCAGGGGAGGAGGGGGAATGCAGTGTGGCCTTTCAGCCTGCAGTGCCATGGGAGAAGAAAAACGAGGCAGCAGAAATGTGTGGTAACACAAAAAGAATGTTATCTCAGCGGAGGGGAAAATACTTTCAAATGCATAATTGCAAACACATACCCTCAGCAGCTAACCCAGAGCCCTCTCAGACTGCACAGCTAAGAGTTTGGAAAGTGGCCAAAGTATCAGTTTTATTTGAGAGATCAAAGTGATGAAAGAGAGAGAAAGAATAGTGTCAAATATGATTGATAAAAAGTATTGCTTTCTTTGATTGGTTTCTGCTCCCCCTCCCGTTTCCACCCCATTCTTCTCCCAAGTTCACTAAGAAAAATGTTAGCTCTGCAGTCCATCTAGTAACACATGCTTGCATGTGAGATGTGCCAATAGGAAGACACCTGCTCACAGCACATACCTGCCTAAACTCCCAATGGCCACGGGATTCCTACAGGTTCAGTGCAGGGAGGGGCTGTTTGCTGTACTACAATTATTTGTGACCCTGCAGGGCTCACACACACAGGCATTGTTCCACATAATGATATTTGGTTACTTTGCACAGCCTCCATCATGCTGCTGAGCATCTACAAAATACCCACATGGATTTCCAGGGACTCTGACCTGAGAGTGTTGGTGCTGTCGCTGTTTCTGGTCTATAATTGTTCTCCCTCCCCACATTATTGTGCACACTGTCTTTATATAAACACACTAAGGAAGATAAAAGGTTTATTATGGCAACACAGTTGAGTTTATGGCTCCTTTCACACACATAGATGTTACCTCAGCCAGGATGAAGACCTTGGAACTAAAGGGCACTTTCACATGTAATGAGTTCAAACCATTACTAAATCCTTACAGGAATTGTAGCTGATGGGCAGGGACCATGCCATGCTTAGGTCCGTAAATTTTACAATATTATACAGGCCAGGACTTGCAAACAATGTACACAGTCACTTCATATGTGCACACATATTACAAAATCAGTTCTTTGCATCAGGATTTGGCAGCCTGTGGGGATGACATTTACTAGAACGACTTACATGAGCAAGAGTTTATTGCACGAACAAAAGGCAGATCATGCCGCAGGAATTCTGACAAAGAAGTTTGTGGAGGTTACTGGTGAGTAATGAAATGGGAGGGGGAAAAAACTGAAAAGGTATTGATTCCAAAGCAATTCTGAGAAAATGAGAAATCTTGTAGAGAAGGGACAAGGTAGATCTGAGTCATGACAGATATTAGGAAAAGAGGAGAGGGAGATAACAGCAAAAGGAAAAGCAAAGAAATAGGCCTGAGATGATTTGCAGAAGAACTAGAAATTACCAGAACTAGAGCAAGATATTGTAGTACTTTCCGTGGTAAAGATGAACAAAAAATCACAATAATTCAAGAGGGGGACAGGCATGATGATGAAATTGGCCATTAAAGCAGACCAAGATGATACAGGAGACCAGGTAGGATATGACCAGGTAATAAATATTTTTGCAACAAGCAGAGAGAGGGGGGGGTTTGTTATGGAAGGAAAAATTATCCACAATAGTGAATTTGAACAACCCTCTTATGGATTTGATAAACTCAGACTTAACAAGAAGTGGTGGTGAGCCTGGTTCATTAATCATTCAGCCCTCTAGCTAATCCTGCATCCAATATCTCAAAGTCTGCAATAATCAGATGCTGTCTTGGCAAGCCTGAACCACTGGACAAACAGCAGATTAGGGGTGCATGATGAATGCATCACACTACATAATTCTGCAAGGAAAACAGGAGACAGAGGCATGAGGGCATATAGGATAATTTGAGTCACAAGGTAAACCTGTACCTTAAAAGGGGAAAATACTATAAGGAGGATGAAGAACAGGAATTTTGCCAAAAGGGTAGGGCAGCTCTAATCTGGGTAATGTGCATGTGGTTAGGAAAGATGCAGAAGGCTGAAATAAAAGGAAAGGGGCAGGCACATCATGGAGGGTAAGGACAAGAGAATGTTAAAAATAGCTCTAGTAAAATTGTGAGGTTTTTAAACACCTATCACCATGGCAGAACCAAATCAGGTACACTGTGAAAGGAGGAGAATGTACAACTGTTCAAACCACTCTGTGTGTTCCTAATCTGATGGATGACTGCTCTTCCTTTCTTCCTCTACCCACACAACACAAAATTGTCCCCCAGTTCTCCCCACCCTTCATCCATCCACCTATACTGGGGAGCACCAAGATTTGTAAGCAAGCTGGCAAGTCAAGTGTCTCCCAGGATGAAAGGACACAGAAAACCATGAAGGTAAATGCAGTGAAGTGATGCAGGCATCACTTTGGGGATGAATCCAGCCCATTTCACTGTTTCCTCTCTTGGTCCCCGGAGTGTTTAAGCAACATCTTTTCATTCCTAAGCACTAATTAGTCCTCATAACATGCCATGAGATACGTAAACAATTTATATTACCTCCTTTTAACTGGGAAGAAAATTAAGACTAATAGATTGAATAATTTAGCTACACCACAGGGAAGGTTAATTCCCAAATCAGGGATTTAGACAAAATGAGTTCTTAACGCTGTTCTCTGACCATAGCAATTGATAATATTGCTGTTGCTACCTGAGTTCCTCAAAGCAAGACAGACAGCTGCCATCAGACTTTAGGGCTGTACCTGTTCTTCATTCATTTTACACACTATGGTTACTCAGAATTAATTATTGACATATTTGAAATCTGTACAACTCTCAGTAGACCAAAACTCTTTTTTTTTTCCCTGAAAAGTAGGCTCAAACTGCAAAAACTACCAGATATTTAAAATTAATAGAGTAGAAAGAGAAGAACAGCAGACCTGAAGGACGACAGCAAATATGAGAAAAGAAGCAAGTATCATACTGCAATCCAATAAGAAATGTTAAATGCATAAAAAGTGTAGAGACTAACACCAGAGGAACCACACAAGGAAGTGCAAGACTGTGAGCTACAGGGAAATCCAAACTGACGCACATTGCAGCACATGTACACCTAGCAGCTCCAGGTCAGTGAGACAGCAGGATGCCACACACCCTCAGCTCCCCTGAGAGCTGGTTACCCCACTGGTCTCAAAGTCTAGCAACTGCAGCCACCAGCACTGACGTCTGCAAAGCACCTGATAGCAAAAGTGCTCACCACCTCCACACAGCCTCAGCCTAGCAAACAGCTGCTGCACCTGAGGAGGTGTGGAGGGGAGTCAGACCAGCAGGAAGCACATGGTTACAGCTAAACTGCAACCATCTTCTGGACTTGACTGTCAGTGGGGTTCTGATCAAGCTGAAGATGCCTGGCATGTCCACAAGCTTTTCCTACAATTGCTCACTGATGGTCATGTACCTTCCTTACTCAACAAGAAGCATGGGGGAAATGAGACAAATTTGCCCACAAATATGAGAGGAGGCTGCAGTCAGAACACAGGATAATACAGTCTCTGCAAAAGCCAACCTCACTGACTTGTAAGTGCTCATTTTTTGGCCCTGCAGTCTGTGGCATCCTTCTAAATTTTGTGGCAAGATATGGACTAAGATTGTTCCAAACCCACCTCACGCTTCCTGGCATGAAGAGCCTTCACACAACACGTCCAAAATAGTAGCAAAGCTTTCAATTAAATCAGGTGTTCAGTAAATATTCCACTCATCTGTGTAAGAAAACTAAGCATCAGAATAGTGTGAAGTGTGGAAGAAAGTATTACATTTTTGGGAGTTCTGTTTGGAGCTTGTTGTTACAAAGAACCAGAGACTGGTGGGGAAGTAGGTTGCTGAAAACAGGCAAATCTTTGTGCAGCAGTTCAGGGCCAATAAAGAGATGTCATGGTGGAATTAAACCATAATTTTTAGGTTGCCTTTCTTTTTTGCTCTTTATTTTTGACTGCTCGTTATTTTGTCTGGCAGTTCCTGTAGTGGCAAAACATTTTCTCTAAGACATTAAAAAAAAAAAAAAAAAGAGAAAAGAAAGCAAAAAGAAGAAGGAATTGCATATGTAACAATGATTCAGCAGAGGCTGGTGGTGTGGGCTGTCAGCTAAATATCCTGTGAGATACTTAGTTGGCTAAACTTAAGATTATTATGGTAGAAAGATAAATGATAGTCATGCTGCTTCTGGGAGATTTTTCTGTCTCTTATTTAGATGATATGCACATGATCACAGGTTGGTAACTGCCCGTGAAACACATGCTGGTGAACACTGAGATCTTTCATTTTCTCTGAAAGGAAAAGAAGTCACCCATTAGTTTTATAAATATAACCAGGAAGCAGCTTTTTGCGCTTAAAAGATGTCAGCAACAGCCTCTGCACCTCAGAGGTTGATTGTGGGTGATGTTTCAGGCACATAAAGTCCAGTAAAGTTGATTCCAACCTAAAGAACACAAGATCATTTACTCCTTGAACAATGGGCTGGAAGAATGAAACAGAAGCCCTATCTCATTTTGAAAATGGATTACATGGCTGCAAATAAACAGCAGGAGCTGCAGCAGCCTTAAAATTCAGGATATGCACTGTCTGGCCTTTTCCTTCAGACCTGAACCCTCATTTAGGATAGATAAATTATTAGAATTATTTTTAGGAGCTCCCTAAATAACTACCTATCCAAACGTCTCCTACTTTTTTCATCCAGTTCTAGCTCTCTTTTGACACATTAATGACATTATTGCTTTTTTGAACTGTGCAAGAGGAAATTCCATTGCAGATGGATTGCAGACACTCATTTACATAAGAAATTAACTCAATTTGGAACTGTCAGCTCAACTAAATCAAAGTAGAAGGAACATATAAAGGCAATGTCCTACCTGTCCTATTTAAATAAAAAAATTAGGAATCTATGGGGCTTTAGTGATCACTCTTGCAAAGGACTTTAACAAGGGCAAGGCTTTGTTCAGAATTAATTGCCACCCTCTTAATAAACGCTTGAAAGTTTGCGGAAAGAAGCCACAGGTGCAAATCTTTAAACAGACAAACCGGCCACTAACAAATCGGTATAAATTGTCATCTAGTCAGAGAACAAATAATGAAAAAAAAATGTGCTAAATTAATCGTTTACAACTTACGGTAGCTGTGATGGTGTAGCCACCCAGATACTTCACCTGTGCTAGGGGTGCTAAGTGCCTGAAGAAAGTGCTCTAGTGTTGACTGAGCATTCCAAAAGGTTTTCATTGGAAAGCTAGCTTTGCAGAGCGTTTATTTTCACAAGTGTAGAGGCACTTTGGGCCAACCCTTTTAAAAATGCTCAGACACTCTAGAATTGACAAAAATTTCTACGACTTGTTCCCTCTGCAGCAGCTCCGGCCTTTGGGATGCATTAACATTTCTGATTTCCCCCATTACTTTAAAATGCCCTCCTGTGAATTCACACACTGAGACGGGAATCACTTTACTGATATTTCACACGTGCTTTCCTAATGCAGCCACAGTCACAATTCAAGCCTTCAAGTCTTTGTCAGTTTGAGGAGACAAGAAAAAACTGAAAGTAAAAACCTCTGAGCAGCTTCAAACTGATCTTCTTCAAAACCCACAAGTATTTGAGACATCTTCCCAAGCCAAAAAAAAAAAAAAAAAAAAAAAAANAAAAAAAGGGAGCTCCATGGAATAAACAATCCGTGAAGGGGGAAGAACAAGTGTCTTAGGCAGAAAGAGAACTCCATGCTGCTAAGATGAAACAAATGTGTCCTGTGAAACAGGAAGAAAAGGGGAGGGGGGCAGTGGAGAGAGCAGCAGACAACACTGACTTGCTCGCTCTTTCCAGGCTCTGTATTTATTTCTGTCATGGATCTGAAAAGGCAGGCAGCAGACTTTGTAGAAGAACCTTATGAAATGGGGTAAATAATGGACCCCAGATGCCCTTGTTTCCTTCATTATTCAGTCTAGGCCTTCAAAGCTGTTTTGCAGTGTGAGGTATCAGGGGGAGGTAGAGTGCTCTGTTAACAAGATTTCAATGAGCTTTGGAAGCAGGTCCAGGGAAGCTGCTGGAACTGTTTCAGACATACAGTACTTTTGTGCTTTTCTGACCCGTATGTAGTGAGAAAACGCGGGACAGAGGGTGCCCTGATTTTAAAGAAAACACCATATAAACAATATATAAACAACAGCAATGCTTTTGTATGCATGTGATCCCTTTAATTCAGCATTCTCAAAGCATCTAAAATACATTAAAGCATTAAGCTCAAGAACACGGCTTCAAACTGAATATACTTATTCAGTTTAGAATATGTATTTATTAAAAAAAAAAAAAAAAAGAAAGAAAAGAAAGAAAAGAAAGGGAAAAAAGGGGGGGAAAAAGAGCACAGTGAGAAACTGGCCAGCCAGGGCCATGAAAACAGGGATTTGAACTAATTTTCTTGGTCCTCCCCCATGAGACAAGATTTCCTGCACACTTAGCAACAAACTGCATTTCGCTCTTGCTTTGAGACCCACCCTAAACATTTCTCTGTGCATATTTCTGAGATTCTTCATGATTCATCCTCAACCAGGAGCCACGTGAACCCAACTGACACATCCAAACCCTTCCATTTTTGTGGAGGGCTTTAGCATCACCTGGCAGTTTAAATCTAAACTCCACGGACCACACCCATTCCTAATAACTGTCTTTCCCCTCCGCTTCCACACTTTTGGTGATATTGACATTTAAAAGTAAAAAAAAATAAAAATAAAAAATCAAGTTGCCATTTTTTCAGCTCTTGCTCTCCCCAGTGTTGACAGCAGCCGCTCTATATTTACTCTAGCAGCATTACATCCTGTGCGTGGGGATGGCTCTGTGCTCTCAGATGTTTCCGAGTCGCTCCGGGGAGGAGGATGCGCTGCGCGTCGCATTCTTTCCTTCGCTGCGCCCTGCGTTGTCTGGGGCGAGCTGCCTCACCTTAAAAAAACCCAATGGCACCACCTAAAGGACACATTCTGCACACAGGGAGCCTGGCTCGACGCATTTCCCCCTCCCTTGTGTGCCTGTGAGCGCCCGAACAGCCCTTCTGACAACATTGAACCCTGTGGTGGCAATATTCATTTTTCTCAGGAGCCGGGGCGGCAGAGGGCTTATTCACAATTATAAAATCATGCATACAGGAAGCGACATCCATATTTTTATAGCTCCTCTGATAAGGCTGTAACAGAAAGGACAACTGTTAAAGCAGCTGCCCCTTTTCTTTGCATTCAGCACAAATGTAGCAGGCATGCCTAACAACAATTTGAGCAGTTTTAGGGAAGATTAAATATAGGAAGAAATTCTCTTGCCAACAGAACTGGAAGTGATACTGGTCTGTATAAATCTCTAGGAAAGAACTATGTGTCAGAATGCAAGAAATTAAAAGGAAGAAGGGATAAGAGATACTTTCATTCCATTGTATCTAGATAATACAGCAGCATGTATATTTCTATATGTCTTCCCATATGTTAGGCAATAGTCCTAATATCCCAGAAGAATAGGGAAGTTTATAAGAACAAGTTGGACTTGTTCTCCTTTCTCAGCATCAGTCATAGCTTTCATAGTTCATTCTCTTAGATCATTTTTCTGAAAGCATGAAGTGCTTTCACAGCTGAGGACAGTCTTCCTAACAAATGTATGAGGTTTTGAGCCTTTGGAATGCACATTTTTCCAAGGCAAAATCAAACAATTTCAAAGTTAATACAGGCAATAGCCTATTAGTGGTTTCAGTTCCATGTTATATATTCATCCGGGTTGCTCCATTTACATCAGTAAAACTGAGGAGAAAAAAAACCAAACTGATCCTTTAAAACAACATTTGTATATAAATATAACAGAGAGAGACCAAGTTATGAATGGCAACTAGTTTTCAAATGCTTATGACAGCGAACACTGTTCTGTGCTTTGGTTTTTAAAAGGAAAGACTACGACACAATCAACTGACAAAGACTAAAGTTACTTTGGGGAGCATCAACTAGTTCCAAACGTTGTCAACGGGCTCTGGAGATTTTCACTCAACAATCTGAAGTCTCTACCACAAGATACATGGACAAAGCCTTTTAATTGCTTCAATTTGGTTACTTGTTGGCAATATTGCCTGAGAAAAACTGCTTCTTGATAGCTGAGGAGAGAGGCCAAAGACTGACTGGGCATAAAGAACAAACAACTTCCTACCCCCCAGGTAAGCTTTGGGAGAACTGGGTGGGGAATGGCAAGCTGTAATTGCCTGTTCAGTTCATAAATAAAAGACTTTGGTCTCCCAGAGAGCAAAATGAGGAGGAAATACCTTTCAAGGCTTGTATTTTAAACATTGTTTCCCGAATAAAGTGAAAGCACAGCCTTTGGAAATATTTAATATACCAGTTGCCCAAGGAGGATGTGCCAGCCTTAAACATAGCCATCAGGGCCCAGACACTCAACAGAACTCAACTGCCCACGTGCATTTCCAAATCAGATGACTGGATTACCTGAAGCCCTCGGCCTCCAGCAGAAGTTTTGATTATTTTGGCATTTTCTTTAGGAGTTGAATTAGAAGTTGACAACAACTGCTGAGTGCTCAGCTCCTTGAAAAACCTGGCCTGGAGATGAATAGCAGTGCTGAGCATATCCATTGTCTTTTACTCAGCAGCTCTCATAATTTACAGTATTAATTGCTTAAGTCTAATAAAAACTTTTGAGAAGCTGACCATGAGTTTTTCCACCTTATAGGTGAAACAAATGCAAAAGTACCTGTTCTAACAATAAATCTAGAGTAAAAGCTTCCACAGGCTCACATTTCCTCAGTTTCGTATGTTTGCATTAAACAGTACACGTAGAAAGGTGAATATTTTCAAAGACAGCAACAGCCTGAAGGCTGCAGGCAGGACTAAAGACACATATAGTTGAGAGAAAGATCCTGCCATTCCCTAAATGAATTTGAAGCTCGGTGCTCATTCTTAAGAGAGATTCTCCATTAATAACTCCAGCCTGTATGATAACTCTGACCCTTCAGCACATCCTTGTCTAAAGAGGACATTGACATTATTAAAGGAAAAAGTTAATGAAAAATTTTGTGAAGGATGTAGTGGGTGACAAACCGACAATATAGGTGGGAAAACAGGGGGCAGTGGAGGCGTGCTCTGCATCTTTTTGGAGAACATGAAAAGGAAAATGTCAAACCTCCTAAAGCTTCAGCCATGCACTGCCACAGCTCATAAACCCAATTCCACCTACATTGTCCAAGCAGAATTTTCCTAATAATAAAAGGGCAGCAAATCAAATGTCAAAAAACTTGCTAAGAGGACCATAAAAACATTATTTTCATTTCAATTAGAAGTGAGGCAGATAGTTAATAAAAATTGAATAAAAAATAAAAAATTGTCAAAAGACAGGTAATACCTGCCAAACTCTGAGTGGGATGGAAATTTTTGTGACAGTGCATTATATAAGCATTTCTGACTTAGGTTATAAAAGCCCATCAATTCAAATTGTCTTTTGAGGAATTTAGGTTAAGATCTCCCTACGTATTGGCCGTCACCTTAGTGACATGCTCTTTAACTCTTTTTAGTAGTCAACTCAGCAGCAGCTACACTGCCAAGCCCAGTAGTTTTTCCTAAAGTCAATACCCCCTTAAAATTTGTTGGATTTCAACTGAGTAAGAACTCCAGGATTTGGTTTTCAAGTTATGTCTCAGAGCGCACAATATGCAAAGCTTATGCTGCAAGCATTCAGTTAGAAAAATAACAAGGCATTAAAAATAAAAAAAATTAACTGCTCTAGTCACTGAGATAAAATGCTCAGAGAAAAGCCTTAGAAATGTTTATTCTCCCAGATTAGATGGAATTCTAAGCAGTGTTTATCGGAGAGAAGAGATGGAGTGTGCTATGTCTTATTCTTGTTTCCTGTATCCGCCTTTTTCTTAAAAGTGTTAAGTAGCAGGGCTGCAGGAATTATGGTGCTGAGGGAATTCTTGCCACTTTCCTTCTCTCTCTCTATTTAAACACGACAACTCTTGGCAGGCCTCGGCTACATTGTTTGTGTAGCCAGGACAAGAGGGTGGAATTCTGGAACATGTTCCAGCCCACATTCCGGATTTTCCTATAAACTAGCCCCTTATTTTAAACACACGCCTCTGTAAATTACCTTTGTGCTGCTATGTCATTTGAAAATCTGCTTCAAACACCCCTGGTAAATTAAAATCTGATTCAGCTTGAGCTCCAATCAAGGTATTTCTTCATAGTGAATAATCTGTGAAAAAGGCAAAGTTTGTTTTTGCAGGAAATATAACAAAAAAAAAAGAGGGGAGGGTATGAAAGAGGAAGGAGAAATGGCTCAGAATCAGGCAGGGAGTACAGCATCTCTCCCTCTAAATGAACAATTTTAATAACTGCCTATGTTGATTGCATAACAACTTATACAACTGGACTTTATTGTCTTGTCAGAGGACTGGCCTACCCTTTTGTGACTGCAATTTGCATATCTATCTTTTTTGCACCACCAAGTAACAGGCAAAAAATTTCAGCAGTCATTTGCCTGACAATTGGATGTGTTAATTTGCAGCTTTAAAAAGTACAAAATGAAGGTCAAACTGAGGCAGTCAAAAATTCAGGCCCTGCTTTCTCTTACTCAGCTGATTGTTGCACGAAGATCAACATTGCTCAATCTGGTGTGTGTACTTTCAGCTCAATAAGTGCTTTCATTCAGCATTCACAACTTGCTTCGTTATGAAAGTTGAACTATATCTATAACACAAACCACACTTCCTTTGTCCTCAATGAAAGATCTGCCTGGGCACACTGGAGAACAGGCTCCTTGTTGATGCAATGTTATCACATGCACTAGGGCCAATATCTCACATCTCACAGCCCTCAGCACAAACTGCCCATGGAGAACAAACTTCCCATATAGAACAGACTATTCAAGCAGAACATTTTTTAATTAAATGATGAAGGGAAAGGGGCTCTCTGTCTCTCTACCGGTGGTACCAGGTTTAACAATCCATTTGTCACAGAAATGTTCCTGCATCTTCTCTCATGAAGCTGCGGATGCATATCAGGACCTGCACTCCCTGCAGGCAGGGCCCTCCAGGAGAGCATCTGCATACCCTATTAGAAACTCATTATCTAGCACTGGTGTAACTTCAGCTTCACACTTCCATGCCTAACACTTTCTTGCTAGTTTCTGTGTTCCTTTACTTCCCATACAGTCACTGTCCTTTTGAATGCTTTTCCATCCCTGAATACTGTTTGGAAAGGATATTGTGCCTGTGTTCAGACACTCCCCAACTCTCTAATGGAAAAAGTCAGAAACAATAACAAAACACAGATGTCACAAGATACCACTTTCCTCCTTAGTTTATAATCATTTCAGGTACTGAAAGGCACCAAAATCAGGCTGCCAGAAAGGAGGCAGAGCAGGAGAACAGGGAGGGTGTTAAGGAAGAAATAACAAAGAGAAGAAATAACAAAAATAATAAAAAATACAAGGGAGAACCTGATTATATTTGTCACAGCAGGCACCTTCTGTGAGGATGAAGGCTGCCTAATGAAGTTAGAATAAGTTCAAGAAATGCCTGTACTGTCCATATGTAGAGCATGGATTTCATCTCACTGGATTTCACAAGCCACTTCTGACAACTGAGATAAGATATGTCAACACTCTTTGCTTGTAGAGTTTTTCACTCTTTTAGCATATCAAATGCATTTTGTATCTTAGCAAAATCTCTTCCTCCTGCTCCTCTGCAAGCATTTTTCTGAAGGTTAGCTGGAAGTGGTGTTAAACACAGGGCTGAAGAAGAGTGAGTGGGGAGCCACATTTTCAGGGTCCATCCTCACCCTGCAGCCAAGGGGGCCTGTTCTCGTCCATGAACCCAAAAAATGCAAGAGGTACTGAAGTACCCATGATTCCCAAGCTGGTGTTGCTTGGTTACTGCCCATCCAAAGCCCCCTCTGCACAGTGTCACAGCGTGAGTGCTAAGTGATAGCCTGAGAAAACAAGTCACACGTGTAGTGCCGTGCTGGATAATACCTCTGTGCCCCTCTTATCTCTCCTGCTCCTTTCGTCTGCTGCTGAGAAACCATTAACACACTCAGGGCTCTGAGAGGGGGAACAACAACAGAGGAGGAGATGGATTTCAGGTGACCTCCTGAACCCTCACAAGCTGACGATGAGCAGGCACTGGAACAAACCTGATGTGTTATCCAAGAGCAGCTTCACAGCCACTGCGTGACCCAACCTATGCACATCCCAATTTTCCAGAGACTTTCTATCCTCTGCCTGGCTTGGGTAACTCCAGTATTAGCAAGGTAGAGGATGGAAGGCAGCCCTGACCCTCATTTCCAAGCACAGAATGAGAGTAAACACTTAAAAAAAAATAAAACAAAAATAAGGAGCTTAAGTTTCAGAAAGCAGAAAACACCCTGTAAATGAAGGGAAAGTTAAGAGAAATGGTGTGGAGAATTTGGAACTAACTCTAACAACCTGCAAAAGAAAACCTCTAATCAAATATGCACATTTATAAGATGAAGTCGTTATTAATTATCCAGTTTTTGCAACTGACCCAATAAAAATCTGTGTAAAATCTGAAGTACAAGTTTTGGACATTTGAGGACCTTATTAGAGAGGGATCTTGGATAACACTAAGCTGTAAATAAAGCCCCAAATTCTAGTTAGCTTCCTTACCAAGTCTGAGTGTTTCACACAATGTGAATTTTCTTTAATTCCTTGGTATCAACATCCCCCAGGAACTTCCTATTTAATGGTTGACTGATTTCTGATCTACTACAATTTTAATACACTTCTATCAAAAATCTTCCAGCATTTTCAGAAATTGAAAAGACCCTCAACACCAGAAATATCCTATGGTGGCTGCAGAAGATTTTCAGGTCTTAAAATGCTAAAACAGTTGCTTTTTTTCCATGTCACTGAATATATTTTCAGTCCAGTAGCAAAGGCACACTTCTAGTAGCAAATTCCATATAAATGGAAAACATAAAAAGTACACAGAAGCTAAGAATATTCCAACCCTTGACATACAGGTATGCTAGTTTTCTCATTAAGACTAGAATTATAAAATTGGCAGTTCCTATAAACAAGCGTTTATCAAATAGGAATCTGTTTGTGTTGAGTGGGTAAAAGAATTTGTATTTAAATTTTCTGAATATTGTGTTTTGTCATGAGTTTGGCATCAATCTATAAACTAATTTCTGTAATCAAATGGCAAGAACTATCATGTTTAAAAGAATAGCATAAGCTGTGAAAGATTAATGATAGCAGAATTCATTAAATTGAATTTAAGTCCTACATAAAGCCCCCTGCAAAGATTAATTTCAGTTATATGCCCAAAGGTTACAGTCAATTTATGCCCTATTTAAGCCATATTCCATGGCACATTTACAACCAGCCTTTTGCAGTGCTGATTTAAAATTAAACCAGACACACAAGGACTTTTCATTTTAACTTAAGGAGCTAATACTTTGGGAAAATGGTGGAAGAACCACCACTAGAAGATTTTAAAAGCAAGAGAGACAAACATCTACCAGGAATGATAGAGTTATAATTGATCCCACCTTGAGGCAGAGGGATGGATTAGAAGATCTTTTGAGGTTTCTTCCAATTCTGTTTTTCTTCATTTCCAAGGTGTGGAAATGGGCAAACAAAGAATCACAGAAAACATCTGAACAACTGAAGCAAAAGTAATTGCATAATTGAGACCAAATTGTTAACTGACTGCAACCCTCATGTTACATTTGGATGGGAATTAGTGATAGACAATAACACAGATTAACTGGGAAATATAAAAATGCCAGGGAAAGCAGAACTCCAAAAGCTTCTGTGGAATTGAAGGCAAACATTTGCTCATCATACGTGCCCCGTGCACCACCTCCCAGGAGCCCATGCATAGCTTGGCTTTGTTTGGAAAGCCGTCTTGGATTTTATCGTATGTGTCCTGACTCAGGAAAAGCAAAAACAAGTCATGCCTTTCTGAACAAATCTTCAAGGTGGGCACAAGCCCAGGCACAAATGACAGAGGATATTCAAGCATGTAAAAAGTGTGGCTGTAAGGGGAGGGTCTCCACACACCAATCAACTCCTCCTGCCTCAGTCATAGCAGGAAAGTGTCAGGGCATCCTTTCAAAAATTAGGTTCTTGAGCCTGTTCTGCTCCAACACTTCTGCCTCCTTGCAGATCAAAACGGACAAAGCCTCCTTTTCCCCAGGAAAGGCAAGCCTAAAGCACTTTGTCCAGAGCTAAGTTATCAGGAATTATTTTTGGGTTCTTTTCCTTTACTAAATTATTTGATAAGGTCATTGAGCAATCAGCTGGGACTGGAAATTCTTTTCCCCTCCCTCCATTTGCAGTTACAATGTATTGCAAGGGTTTCTAAGACCTGAAAATTGTGTTGCTTGTAATTCAAATCAGTCAAGCTCACAGATTTTTAAGAGCAAGAAATTCAACAGCCTGTCTTGCTAATGCTGAAATTACTGCACAAAAACCCCAGCAGTAAGACAACCTTAAAAGAAAAAGTTACTTATTCCTAAGGTCAAGATCTTGCAGTTATTTGATGCCATTTTGAGAAGGTGGTTGTAAGAGGCAGCCAAAAGTATGTATTAAAGAGACAAATTCAGAAATGCAGAATTTAAGAGAGCCCCTTAGAGTAACGGGGCTATTAAGATATTTTTTCCATTTATTCCACACTATATTCAGAGTTCATATCAAGGGGATGCAGAAGCTCAAGAGAGTGTCTGACGTGCAGCAGCTATCCCCCGGCTAGCTCCTTTTAGGGTGGTCTCGCCACCCGGCCGCTGTAGCGCGATGCGAGTGGGCCGCCCCAGGAAGGGCTTTGCAAGCTCAATCCCAGGTGCGGCTAAGGCAGCCCGGCGTCGGGGTCACGCCGCGCCTTCTCGGGGAGTCAGCAGCTGTCGAGGATACGAGGCGAGATTGAGGGAGGGAGGCACCCGGAGATAAATCCAAGAAAGACGACGGACGTGGAAGAACAAAGCTTTATTGAAGGGCACTCCGAGATACCAGCCAGAGAATAACCTCTCTGGCTGGGGTACTTATACAGTATCCAAGGGGTGGAGGTACAACAGTAACCAATGGGTGAACACATGGGAGCATGCAGGGCGCGTGATCCCTGCATGCAGGGGAGCGTGCAGGGAGCATGTAACACTGGGATTGGTCTTGGGGCAAGACTGACAGGGAAGGGTCTGGAACAGGGGAAGGGAATAACCATATAGGGAAGACAAGGGGATAGGTCTAGGGAGATTGACAGTTACTGGAACTGGGGTAGGGGAATTCCAGGATGGGACCAACTAGGGAAGATGGGGTGAAACAGGGGCAAACCATAAAAGGGGTGTGAAATATCAAACCATCACAAAGACTACAAAATACAGCAAATAAGCAGAAAACATACATCACAACTGATTTCAGTACCTGAGGGGTAGGGGGGGTGAAAAAGTCCAAATCACACACTTAAACACAGAATTCGCGCTGCAACAAGTGTCCTTTAAGAATGAGTGCAGGAGTTTAGAAGACAAATTCCTTTCCTGACTTGGCCACCAGTTCCTTTGGGACAAATAATTCATAATTTTATGAAGCGTTAGTATTTCAAAAACTGTTGTGCCTTTATTCCCTAAGAAGTATAAATGAAGAGAAAGAGTGAAGAATCAAGGATGCAAACTATATAATAACAGGTAGCTACAGATTTGATGTGACTTAAGTTTGGGAAACCACAGTTTTCTGCAGTCTTTGAGACCATAGAAAATGTGAGCAGTTAAGGAGTGCGCAACAGAGCTTATGAAGACAAGGCGACTGAGCAGAGTCCTACACATGTGGAGCTACAACATTGCTGAAGAAGGGCTCAAAAGTGAGTGTTCTTATTTAAAGGAAATGAGAAAATCGACCTCAAATTTCCCAGAAGGTCATTAGAATAGTCAGGAGTGGTAGCACAGTACACTCATGTTTCCCTGTCAGATCTTCAATCTGCCCCAAAGGCTACATTGAAAGTGATTATGATGGTGGTGGCTTTTGGACTATTCTTCACCATTGTTTAGTCTCTCCCCACTGAAACAGAAATAATTTGCCAGCATTTTCCTTCTTTTGCCATAGCAAAGTTAGGGTTGAAGACAAAGGAAAAAAAAAATATCTATCAGGTTGCCACCTGACTATTTATTAGTCAATAAATACAGAAAAACCAAGAACAAAGCATCAATACTGCACTGAATCTCTCTGCCTGCCTTTCCTATCTTCATTATTTTAGCCTACAATTATTTGCACTCTTTGCATAGGAAACAGGCACTGAGCACTTGGAAGCAGAACATCTAGGCCATGGAAATGTCAAAATCTGATCAAAAAACTGGCAATGTAATCACAGCTTCTCTCTCCACCTGCCTAATGCCTAACATGAAAATGAGGGGGAGAGAGAGGACATTGCATTAATGGACATGTTATTATAGGAATCAAACATTGTGGCTAAAATAATCCAGCAAACACTAGTCTAAACTGTAAACTGATCAAGTAAGAGGGGCTAATAAACCTTTTCTGTTGATTGCAAAGTGGAGACAAGTAGTTTTTGGCTAGGTGCTCTGCACAGCTGTAAAGTGTGAGGGCCTTGGGAGGCATTGTGACTCAGACACTAAGGGATTGAATGTGACTGCATAGTAGTGAATAACTTGTTTGTCGTTCATGTGAATAAAATGTGGAAGTAGATCGATGCTTTTCTCCATAATATGGGTTCTCTACTAAGCACAGTAAATCTCCGTCTTACTACAATGGTGTGAGATCATTCATGCCATTAGTTTCAATGACACTGACTCTATACTGCATGCAGTTTGCTGTTCTCTTTCCTCAGTATAACAAAGCCTGAGAGTGCCAGCTGCCTCTTGAGCCTTAAAAAGAAAGAAAGAGAAAGAGAGACTTTTATTTACCATGATTTTGATTGGTTAATTTCTCTCTATTATTTTGTTGCTTCCTCTCATATGAAAAAATGCATTGTCGTCCAAACTAACACACAGGAGAAAGGCTGCTCAGTGAACATGCAAAATGTAAATCACCAGCCAGCAATGACACTTTGAACATCGAGTATGACACCACCATGAGCCTCAGTTTTTACTCCAAATATCACAGATTTTTTTTTTTTTTTTCACTTTTGCAGCTGGGGCTCTGATAACAATCTCATCTGCTGGACTTTAGCCAGTGCGCGCACGCACGCAGCAGTTGGGGTTTTAGGAGTGCAGTATTTTCATTGTTGTGGTATATGGTTGGCACATGAATGAAAGGCAAAGTCCTGCCAGCTACAGATAGCACTAAGTTATAAAGATAACTGTGTAACAGAGACATTTTCAAGCCATTTTAATGACCTTCTGCTGTGCCACTTAATAGAGTTGTGCTGTTGGCACTCCTGAGAAAAAGATTGCCATGGATCCCCTTCCCCTCCTTGAACTGCCCTGCCTGGGGCTGCAGCTTGTCTCCTCATCTGTAGCTGCATGCTGGAACTTTGCAAATACCATGCCATGTTAGGATGAACTTCCTTGAGAAATCACAGCAGGGGATGATGGCAAAATCAAAGAGGAAAATTATTATGGTGCACTCACTTAAATTCAAGTCAGTGAGTGCATCCCCACAATTCTGGTCTTGAAAGCTAGACTGAAAAGCTTCAGGTAGAAGGCATCCAGATTCTGAGGGCATGTTCAAATACTTTGGGCTGTACACTCTGTGTTTCAGATGATGCCGTGGTCCACACGCTGTGTTCCTGATGTTTTCGGAAAGTGTTTTGTGAGACCCTGAACAATAACAAGAACAAAAAGTTGTCTCTTTAACTGCATGCATTATTTAGAAAAACAAGAGGGGGTGAGACAAAATATACAGAAAGCCCAGAAAGCTTTACTTTAAGAAAACAAAATTTTGTGTCCTCACATCAGGATCAGCTGGTTAAACTTGGACATGTGTTGGGGGTTGAGGTGCTTTCTTATAGAATTTTGTTTCCCAAAAAGAAGTTGCTAGGAAGCAGATTGGGTGCTTATAGGACACTTAAGAGTACTTGGAAGAGACAAAGGAGGTAACTGTCAAAGCGAGGGTGGTACTGCAGACTCCCCTCTCTCTGGGGTGCTCGGAGGGAACAGAGGGAGTTTGGGGGGTTTGGTCTAGGACTGTAGAGAGATCGGGGGCAGACCTCACCTGGAGCTGAGCTCGGAGTGACTTTTCGTGAGTCCCGCCGGGAATTCAGACCCTGGTGTCTCTCTGCCCTGCCGGGAGCTGCTGCCCCGTAGCCCTGCACCCACGGCTGCTTCAGTTTTGCTCTGGGTTTCTCCACGCCGTTCTCTCCTGCCCCTGTCAGGACGTTCTCTACAGCTCCAGCTACTGCCACCGAGCTTCGGATCCATCTCTGCCTTGGGATTCCTGCTCACCCCGGAAAGGTGCCAGCATTGGAGAAACTGTGACTCTTTTCCTAGCTCTGTTGTTAGTGCTGTTAGTGTTGTTAGTAGTTGTTATCTTGTTCATCTTGTTAAACTCACTACTAAAGAACTGTTATTCTTAGACCAAATTCTTTGCCTGAGAGCCCCTTTAATTTCAAATTTATAGCCATTCAGAGAGAGGAATTGTGCATTCTCCATTGCAAGAGAAACTCCTGCTTTCCCTAGCAGGTACACCTGTCTTCGAACTAAGACAACATGTTACTACTTCTCTCCGGACCTCAGAAAACTCAGCTATAAAACAACCTGAAGAGTAAACAGCTACCTTGGCTGCAGGAATGAAATGGTTAATGTGGAGAAAACATACGTTTTACATTAGGTATGCAATGTATTTATACTGATCCTGATCTCCTATAAGGACTTGGGCAACACTGAGGAATTAACATGGAGACCTGGCACTGGTTTGACTACCCCAAGTACTTGGGTGTGAGCAGCAACAATCCATCTGTTCCATTACCATCCAGACAAAGCCAGCATTACATAAGAACCACAGGGATATATTGGCTTATTAGGAAAATGGTTCCAGAGCCCGTTATATGCAACATTACAGCACTATATAAATGCACATTAATAACAGCACGCAGCTTGGCACGTGTTATGTTTGAAAATGTGTGTATTTTTCCAATAAATGGTCATGGCAGCTTTTTCAAGATTGATATAGCCTTCTCAGTTTGAAAAAAAAAGTTTAAAAATCAGCTGTTGAAAAAACCCCACCCTAGATACACATTTGCCCAGCATGCTGGAACAGCATCTCCTGGGTAAATAACTCATGGTTTTTGACATTAGTGCATGTTCCAAAGAATGTATTTACCTGATGGACCATAACAGTCATGAAGGAGCCTGTCTAGCCTACTGGGTAATATCTGATGGATTTTTCTACAACTAGTATGCATGCCACTAAGCATCCTAAATCATATAAATAGTGTACCTTTTAAAAAGTCAAAATAAAAATTTAGACAATCCAAAACACACAATCCTTTGGACCACAATGCGTGGGCAAGCTAAATAGTTCAGTGGTTTGCAAAATAGAAGCAAGGACAGATATCTATTTTATCCTCAGTTCCACTGTTACATGAGCCAGAATTTTGAAAAAATCAACTGAATTCTCTCCTGGTGCCAGAGATCCAGCCACCAAAAATATTTCACAGGGTTTTGCAATAACCTCATGGTAACTATTCACTTAATCCACTGGAAAGAGTGAGACTCAAAAGCTGCCTCAGAGCACTTTGCCCCTGTGGTCTCCTGGTTCTTTGTAGCTCTGGTCTGGGGTCGTGCGGGCAGCCACGCTCACAGCTCACACCTCGTGCTGAGGGGAAAAGGTGCCTGGGTGTTTTCATCTTGATGCACACAAATAAAGTCTTGACGTGTTTCTAGGTGCTCTCAAACAAGGATGAATTTCACCTCCCACCAGAGAGGCAGGGGAGGAAGAGGCCATTGTGAGACACTCTTGTTTCCCCTCTGCAGGGAGGGGTTTAAAGGGGAGGAGACACCCATTATCGTTCTTCACCGTGCTTACATTTGCTACAGAAAGGGTTTGCAGTTCAAAACAAAAAACAAAACAAAAAAACCCCAACAAAACCAAACAACAACAACAACAAAAAACCCTTAAAAGGATGTCACCTTTTCCTTTAATAATTGGCTTGTGTCTTAGTGCTTCACATGCTGTTGTACAGTCACCTAGAGAAATTGCTAGCTAAATAGAATCTGTGGGCTTCACCTTCTCTGATGACAAAATACAATCACTGAGGAACATTTTTGGCGCTATTCGTAGAAAACCTCATGGGATGCAGAAGGTTAAAACTAATATCTGGCCCTAATATTTAGTGGTGAAAATGAAAATGCCACATTTCAGGCAGCTATTCATGCCATACATCCCCACAACTTTCAGGTAAACATGCTACAGTCACCCCTGCTATTAGTATCCCAAACTGTATTTTGAATGTAAAATAAAGAATTAATATTTCCATATAAGCTACTGCTATATATGAAATTCATTACTATCCACCAATCTATGGTCTATGCTCAATTTAAGTTCCACTTAACTCCCAATTGAAAACTCAGAGCAGGCTTTATGCCTTCTTTAAGGTCTATTTGAGGTGTGAACTTTCTCCAAGGAACATAATTCCACACTCTCAAACTTTTTACCATATCCCCAATAACCAGAAAGATAAATGGGACTCATTGTGTACATAACAAAATAAACAAATCAGTGAATGGGAAAGATCTTAACAGGGACAGGTTTCTCCTTATTTGTTTTCCTTAGGTGATGAGGACACATTACTTTTCCTAAAGGCCCATTGTGGCCATGCAACCCTTCCAGACAGATCCAATGCAGCTACAAGAGATGTTTAACAGCACAACTGCACTGCTCTCCTCCCCAAGCCTCTGAAATGCACAGCAGTGCTTGACCTTGAGCCTGAAAATCCAGCCAACAATCCCAATATTCAATTCATGCTCCAGAACACGTCTTTGTCTGGGTTCACAAGCTTAATTTAAGTAGCACTCAATTAATAGCATTTCTAAGTCCTTCATAAGTATCTTCTTGAATTTTGACAGCATTTTCATTTTCATCACCAAATATTAGGGCCAGACTCTAGTTTTAACCTTCTGCATTTCTTTTATAAAGACCTACTGTCTACTTGAGTTACTCTAACTTCTGGTAGTGAAGTCAAGCACATATCACTGCACAACTTTACAAGAAACTCAATCTGAGTGAAAAACGGACACATATATGAAAATCCCTCAGAATAAACCTTTCAAAACATTGAATTTGTATTAACTGCATTAATACCTCCAAATCCACACTGAGGAGCAAAAAAAGCATCTCTACTTCCTTAAAAATAAATTTTCAGTCTCATGAGTTGTTTCTAATTTATCATCAAGGAACGCAACTGGCATGCTACTCCCACTTTATGACCTTGCAAGACAAATTTTCACTATTCAAAATCTGAGCAAATCCTTTCTCTCTGCCCTTCTCAGCTGTCACTGACTTTTGGTCTTCTAAATTGTGAACTCTTTGAAGTAGGAGGCATATTGTTCAGAGTATTCAGAATCTACCCACAAACATGAATACAATATTTGTAATTACCATTGTGAGAGCAAGAATTAAGAAAATTAAAGGGAAAACTATTCAGGATTTGTTTTCAATACATTCAGGAAAAGTTTCATCAAAAATAAAGAGCATTAGAAGCAGATACATAACTGCAGTAAAACATTGGCTATGAATATCTCATTCCTCTGGGTGCCTGAAGAACAGCATGAATAAACCTCAGCTACTGTACCACAGACTAGAAAAACTGATTTGAATGTAAGGCTCCTTTATGACTGGAAACTATTACCTCTAGGTTTCATTTCAATAGGTCCCTAAAGGGAGGCAAGGGGCCCTTTCCATGCGCACAGGCTTTGCATGGACAAAAACAGCCTGAACTGACCACTCAGCACAGCCTGCCATGTATGACAAAGCACTTTCACCTGGATACTGGGCAGAAGGGACCTTTCCTAGTTTGCCATTGGCCTGTGCTGGGCTTATAACGCTGCAGCTGATTTTTCTGCATGCCCCTCCTGTCTCTGACAGGCCTTTGCAAGCAGATACATTGTCAAGGTTTTCATTCTGCTTCCAAAAAAACCCAAAACAACAACTCTAATAAATAGAACTGCGAGCTGCAGCAAAGGAGAGGCCACGTGCAAATTTAAATTCATGAACTGCACCCCAGCAGCAGCCAGGCAGGTAGCAGGGAAATTATAAATCACATTGTTTTTAGTCACAGGGGGACTTTAGTCACTAGTGAGAGGGAAATGAGTACAAAAGCAAACATCTCGGGTTATAGCTTCTGGAGATTTCATTAACAATACATACTAAAATCAAACAGCAATTATTTTGACTTCTGTTAGTAGAAGTTCTAATTATTACTTCTAGGTCTGTAGGATTTTTTGGATGAATGCTAGATTTGGTTGGGTTTAGGTTACAATATTTGACTAATCTATTTTTCTTCTTTCACAGAATGATTCAAAATTTTAAAAACCCCCATAAGTGGAAAGTGATTATGCTTTCAAATTAAGAACACATATCTCATTAGACAATGAAAGCTCTGTCACTTTCTTCCACTCTACATGGTCATAATTAGTCTGAGTAACCTGGTGCCATCCAATTTTCACTCCAGCAAAGGCATTTTCATAGGTTGTGTCCTGAAGCTGGGATACCAGTACAAATGTACTTATGACCTATTAGTCAGAGTTTCCAGCTGGCCCACTGCAATTTAATCCTGCAAGGAGCTTGCTCAAGACACTGCTGGTCAAGCACTTCACATTAGGATTATAGGTTTCCAGTCAGGTTTTCTTAATAAAGTATACTGGCATTACTCATTCTGAACTCAGAACAGTTGCCATCAATATGATTTTGCAGCACATTATTATTATTTGCTTATCTACTTATAATTTAGGCCCTTTTTTTAATCATCTCAAATTCTTCATCCTAGAAAAGGAACTGCCGGATGGAGGACCATTCATGGCTGCTACATGAGACTGGGGGTCAGGGAGTGTTCCCAGTTTGTGCCAGAGGTTTCCTCTGCCAGCTCCAATAACTGACATAACTTCCCTCCCCCAGAACCTTTGTGAAAATTCACTGATGTTTGAAAAAAAATATTTCATCCTACTTAGGAAGCTGCTATAAAAGAGTTGACATTTTTAAGTTAATTTTTTTTTTTAAGTACCGGGATCCATGAGAGCCATTTCTCACATTGGAAGAGAACCTTGCAAGGTGTGAGAATCTATTTTTAATGGTGAATTTGAATTGTTACTTACATCAAATTCTTGATTCTGACTGAGCTGCAGACAGAAAAGTAAAGCAAAGTTAAAAATTGTGGGCTTAAGATAACATTATAAGAAAGTTAAATTCACCAATATGCATTGGATGTTTATACAGAGGAAAGTTAAAGACCATTGAAGAACACCCTGAGTTAGTGTCTGAAACATTTTAAGGGTTTTTTTACTTCGAAATTATTCCAACTCCCCCCCTTCCAAAAGACCAAAAATAATTTGAAAAGCATACAAGTTCATGGAGATCTCTAGTAGTACGATGGTCAGATGATACCCTTTTATGTGGAAAGGATATTATTCAGTTTGATAAGTATATTAATAACAAAATAAATACTCTCCACTTAATATTAAGAAAATATTCTCATAACTTACCTAGTGCTATGTCCTTTGCATATCTTTGTGCCATCACAAGATATAACAAAGATAAAATGGCAGGGGGGAGGGAAAAAGAAGCCCATTTTTCATGTGAGATTTCCCCTCACCATCCTTCTTGGGTCTCATTAATAGCCTCCATTGTTTATTTTAATCTGCTCTGTGAACTCATCTGAAATACAGGTACGGGACAAAGCAGCAATTTACTTGTAACTCAACCAGCTGCCTGCAGCAAAATGACGCAACTACATTTCAGAGAACAATCTGGTCTTGCAGGAGGGGAGAGGGAGAACAGGAGAGAGCAAGTGAGCAACTGTGTGCTAAGGTAACACACTCTCCCCTCCTTGTGGTCTCAAAAAGCTCTTGCTCTCTGAGGGCATAAGTGTGAAACTCATGCAGTTCTTCCCTTTAGGGTAAGCCTGACCTCAAAGAGATGCAAATCTAATGGAGTTACTAATAGAATGCAATTATATGTCAGAATTGTTTCTGCAAGGCACATTTGTGTGTTCAGGTATAAAGAGCAGGGAAGATGCATGCAAGACACATTTCTTTAAGAGCAACGAATAAGCACATTTGGTATAGTTTGCAAGAGCAATTGCCAGATATTATATCATTAAGAAACTATTTTTCACCATGAGATTTGCATGGACAATGCATCCTTTAATCTCCAAGCTGCTGTTGAGCTCTTGGTAGCTGGCATGGGTATTCACTGAATTATGTAAAGTAAGTTTTTAGGTTTATGCCAGTTCCATTGGCAATCACCCGCATACACAGTGAAAGTGGCTTTTGGTACCAAGCTGAGCAAAGATGACCAAGGTGATAATAACTTACTATTCTATTCACAGCATTCTGAATTACACTGGCAAGTGCAAAAACTGATACTAATGCCAGCAAGCAGAGGGGACACAGACGGGGTCCCTGCAATCCTTTTTAATTACAAAAGGTTAACTCACTTAGCACCACATACCAGGATTACATTAGCCCATCTTAATTACCCTTTTACTTTACATTTCACATGATTATTTTGTCTAAAGGTCTAAAGGAGGAGGCAAGCTCCCTGCTGTAGGGAATGAGCAGAATTAGGGAAGGAACAGAGGAAGGGAAAGCTGAGAAAGCAGCACAATGTTTGATACACAACAGGTTAGTCTCACAGGTTTAGGAATTTGTTTCAGCTGCAGGCAAACACCCTTAGCACAGGAAACAGCAAGTTTGCAATGGCACTTGTGCTGTTTCTAAGCAGCCTGGCCAAGTGCAGAAGCGTGAGTTATTAGCAGAGGAAACTGGATTAGGAAACAGAGATGCACAAGGTTACTTAGGGTAAACAGTAGGAAGAGCCTACTAAATAACTCACCACATGGTAGTGAATTCATTCCAGCACGTTAGCCTTAACACAGGCACTAGAATTCTACCAGTACAGTCAGAAAACAAATAGCAGATACTGTCAGGAATCAGACCGGAAAGGAGCAACATTCCCTGTTAAACAGTCTATGATGTGCCCATAGGTCAAATACTGCAATTTTGGTTTCCCCATCTTATAAAATGTAAAATGGAAAAAGAAAAGTAATAATCATGGTCAGTGGAATATACCAGCTTCCACACAATGAATAACAAGATAGTCTAAGATTGCTCAGCCTGGAAAACAGGGATTTATGAGGAACACATGGTTAAGATCTTCAAGGTCATGATGGGCATGCAAAAGATGAACAGCAAACTACTACATGTAGCTACCAATACAAGAACTTACAAATGAATCACGCAGGTGACATAGCTAAGATTGATAAAAGGAGATATTTCTTCATACAGTGTTGTTTAACCCAGTAAATTCCTCACCACAGGACAAATCTATGTGTGCGTGTTCAAAAAATTTAGTAGAAAATTTTGAGAAATGAAATTTCTAATATTTCTTATTTCTACACTCAGAAGAATGTTCTGAAATAATGTTTCACTGTTACAGTGTACTTCACTGGGGGAACCTCTGCACACCACTTGTATGTACATCTTCGAACCCTGAAATTCAGATGTTTGAATTTCAACACTTCAGATTCCTGCTGGAGAACTTGAATAGGTTAAAAATAAAGTCTGAAGCTTCATTAACTCCTGTAAGTTTCAACTAATTCATCAAGATTTTCCTAGGAGGTACTAGGGGAGGTGTCTTAAACAAACAAATACTTGAATTTTTACAGCACACTGATATAATAATGGAGTTTCATTAAATGTTGGTATTTTGGTATGGCCAGTGATTCAATAAATACATAAAATCAGTTCCATTCAAAGAAATTTTTACATTTGTTATTTTTTTCTTCTGGTAAAACAAAGACTAAAATGTTTGTGCTTCAAGTGTCACATTTCACAAAAGATATTATTTTCAGTCAATTGTAAAAAAAAAGCAAAGAAAATTGAGTGTTTGACTGGCAAAGCTACTAAACACTGGAGCTGCTCAGTGTATTCATCTATTCTGTTATGAAAACACTCCTGTCTTTCCGTTATCTCCTCTAGCCCATCAGGTCCTAAATTTAGTGGACCCATGACCTAGCCTAATGCCTTCCCTTCCTATGTTTTCCTGTTGCAACCTTAGCAGCAACTGTGGTAGGTATTCTGCCTCTGCCTCGTGGCAAACCCCACCCAAATCTTCACTGGTTGTACTTTTAACCTTCAGAACAATGATGGCTCTGCCTAGGAGCTGCTGCCCCACAGCACTCTGGAGGGGAGTATGATGGACAGTGAGAAGGAATGAAATTCCACTTTGTCACGTTGATACCAATCTACTTCAAATATTTACATTATAGGATGAAAGCTAGAATTTGCAACTCCTTACACAGCATCATGGTAAAAGGACACATATTCCTTCTTGAAAATCCACACAGTTTCCTTGATAACTTTGTATTTACAATGAAATAGACTTAAAAGGAAGAATCAAATGTGCCTTAACCTCAAATACCACTGACTTAGTGGTCACCTGCTCTGCTGAAAATCAGGCTCATTTCCACCTCCCTGCTTGATTCCAGTGCATTGAACCATGACCTCCCATTTGCCAGAAAGCATTGCCTACACACTAATCATTGGTATTTGATTTAATTTATAAACGATTTTTTTGTTAGGCCAATGGATCACTGCCTTTCTTCTACTATGCTAGAGATAAAAATTGTTGACCCAATCTGTGTGCAGCCAAATACAATGAACCTCAGTGTTAAAGACACCAGGAAACTCAATGCATGTTCTGGATTATTGCAATTCCAGTCCAGTAGCTTCACATAATTTCTCAGACTGAAACAATCGGATTCATTATGTGGGTCCATTCATAAAACCCTGCTGCACTTCGTTGTGGTTGATATCTTGAGGCCTGGAGATAAGATACTGATTTAAAGGACCCTGGTCAGATCTGCATGAGCAGTTTTTATACTTGGCAAAATGAAAATGCAATAGCCAAAGAAGCCCTTTCAGACACTTCTGTCCCTGCCCCACCTACAGAGAATATGATCCTGTGAGGACTGGTAACAATTAGTTTAATAGGAAGAAGGAGAAACAATTGTTATTGCTCCACCTCCTAAACTACTGCATTACAATGTGGTTCTCAGTATCTGGAGTGTTTCACAGATAAATTGTTTATTTAAGTCATGATTAAAGCAAAGCATTCTATAAAGCTAGAACAGCGGATGAGAGGGGGCAGCCTGGTCTCTTTTCCTCAGAATAAGGATATCTTCAGAATAACTGGATGTCCTCAATCAAAGCTTAAAATGGACTCTCACAAAAATTTATTGCAAGAGGTTTTTTTATTCCTCTCTCTTTTGGGGCACAGGCTCAATATATTGCAAGCAAATCCCAAAGAATGTGTTTTAAAGGCAAGGACACACAAATCCTTCAGTCTCATTGAAACACACACAAGCTGGCAGGAAATGAGGGAAATTAACAAAACCATCATACTCTTGAAAAAGTGACGTGTACATGCCCACAGAATTCTCATGGTCTTTGCCACGTGGAGCACCCCTTCCCTGACAGTTCCACTGTGGTCTACCTGGAAGCAGTCCTGGCTTGTGGAGATGACAGTCTGCCACAGCACCATGGGCTGCAAGACTCTGAAGTGTTTAAATAAACTCGATTTCACACTAAGCTATTCTCCTGCAGGCTATGTACAAACCTTTATCTGAGTTCCCACCACACCTTTGCCTGGGAATGGTTAGCTTCCCCCCTCCGGGTTATTTGATATGGAGCCCCTGCTTTATAAATACAAACACCCACACCTTCATTATCCTTGTGCTTTACTTTCCTCGGGGCGTGCAGTTCCCTCTGTTCCAGCGATGAGGACGAGGCTTGAGGTGCTCCAGTGTGGCCGTACAATTCAGGGCAGGAACAATGCAACCCCCAGGCGTTAGCAGAGGTGTTGGATGAGGAAGTCACCCAGCTCCCTGGCAGCACTGTATCTCATCCTCACCCCCAAACTTTCTCTGGGGCTATATGTGCCTTATTAAATAGAGACACCCTCACCTGGCTGACGGAGACCTTACCTACCCCCAGGTAACCCTATCCTGCTCTTTTCAAGCCAAAGTGCTACAAAAGTCTTCCACTCAGCATGAACAGAAGCTTTCAGGACAGTGACAGGACAATGGTTTTGCATTCCCAGGAGAAGATCCTATTAGATTTCCTTCTAAGCTAACTCAGGTCAGATTAACCCAAGTCAAGAACATTGCTTTCAGTAATGCTGAAATTTTTCCCTTCAAACTCCAAAGTGCTATTAATTTTACACACAGAACCGAATGATCCATGGCAAGAGAGTCCATAAAAACCTGTCTTCAGTGACAAAAAGCCAAAGAGAAGATGAATCATGGAACAAGCTGGATGTTGTATTCCAGTCAGCTCTAACAATGCCAATAATATTTGAATTGTGATCACCCAGATACAAATTCTCCTGAGAGTTTGGGCAGCTCTTTTCAGAGAGGGGTTGGGGTTTTTCTATTGCATAGAAGAATAAGAAAAGGTGAATCACCAAGCAAGCAGAGGTGTCCCTTGCAGGCTGTTAAAGTTCAGCTGCTGGGACATAGCAACAGAAGGAAAGATCTTCCCATGTACGAGATTATCAGTTATGCAGAGCTTCAAGACTTTAAATAGAAAAGAGTCTATGTAACCCTGGGGCCCAAGTGCTTCATCATGACAGTCTCTCTCAACCAAACTATCAAGGTTATGAAGTGTTAGCTGTTGCTTTTAAGGCTTTTTTTAGTCACACTGCAATTATGTCAACAGGTAAGGTATAAGGTATAACAGTTGATGGATTTATTTATGTTTTACAACAGGAGATGCAAACATCAAACTTATCTTCATGCTATGGTTTATAATATAGTAACAACATAATTCTGGGTAATTTTCATCCTACCAATCAATGCAGCAATTGGAAGTTTTTGTTGTTTTTCTACTGTGCCATTTGGAACACAGCACAGCTGGACTTTTGAAGACTGATACTTACCAAAAAGATAAACTGATTGCACCAATTCATTAATTTTATAAAACCACATAATGATTTATTGCATTTTACTGGAAATTCTTCCATTTTTTTCAGTTAAAAATCAAGTCCTTCCCAGAAATCTAACGTAAGAGATGCCTAAAAAACACTACCATATTCAGACAAGAAGTGCATCTCTCCATGGTTTAAGTGCTCAAAAATTATCTTCTCAAGCTACACTGAGAATTTTTATTAGGAAGTACCTTATCACTATAATAACATGAGATTAAATAATTGAGAAATTCACCCTAGAATCAAAACAAACCTGGGAGTTTACATATCCACTTGAACTGAAATGTCAGATTTCGCAAACTAGATTAAACCTTCAGTCAATCTTAAAGACTTATTTTGGGATGGGGACACATTCAATGCATTTCTGACTCAGTACAGCTGGGTGTTAAATCTATAATCAAACTGATTATTATGATATGATGCATATCTACTGCACTATGGGCCAGACATCTAAAGAACATTTTCCTCATGAAAAAAAAGTTAAGTCCTTCATGAGCATCTTCAGGTCTCCAATGAATTTCCAGCCTTAAGGAGTTATCTGTGGTTGAAATGTACATTAATTTCACCAGAAGTACAAGAGATATGAGCAGATTTAAGCATAAAAATCTATCAGTTCAGATAATTCTGTCACTGATAGTCACTTTTTCTCAAGAATGGCTGAGGCAATGGCTCAGAATCAGCTAAGGTGAGCCATTCTATCCTTTATCAAAGCTCCTGCAATCTGAGGCAGGAGGGTAGGAAAGAGAGAGAGGAGAGAACACTGACAATTTTTCAGCTCCATGGGTCATAAAGAAATCAAAGCTCAGTCCATGGCAACATGCATAGGAAAAACCTTTGCCTTTATACAGGAGAAAGTAATTGCTAACTACTGTCTGAAAAAAAAAAAAAAAAAAAAAGAAAAACATGTTGGCAAACTCAAGAACTATCTTTACAGTATTCTTTGCATACCTTACATTTGTTGAATGGTTTCCAAAACTAAAGCTTTCCCATGGGAAGGCAAAGAAACAATAGCAATTTCTTCTGAATGAAGCTCTCCTAAAGCCAAAGAGTAAACATACAGTATGTGACCTGAAAGTTTGCTTTTAACTGTTCAAGTGGCTAATTACATAACTAATCAAAATACCTTCAAAAGCAATTCCTAAGGGAAGGTTAAAAAAAAAAAAAAAAAAAAAAAAAAAAGACAAGAAAGAGAGTGAGAAAAAGGAAAAATGGAAAGGAAAGAAAAAAATAAAAGCAGTCCAGCAAAGAGAGATGGTGATGGATAACCTGTTACACTGTATGAACTTGTATGTGTGTGCACATACATTCAAGTTTAACGCTATCTAAAGATTTATTGCACCTTTGCACAGGGCTGTGTAGCTCCTAGGAAATCTGCATTCCACCTGAGATGCCACAGCAGGCTGAGGAAACGGATCCGTACACAACACAGCTCCTGTTCCAAGAGGGAACACGAGAGGATGACGTGGCAGCCGTGGAATGCATTTGCTGCCTGTCCTAGGCACACTTCTTGACATCAAACAGTGAAACAGTTTGAGTTTCAAGACGGATTTTGGGAGGTGGACGTGTTTACAGAATGTAAATTGTCTCTTAAAAAATAGGAGGGTGGAGCAAAATTTGTTTCTTTACTGGGGAGACATGACAGGCACTCAGCATCTCATTTGTATCCTCCACAGCCATGTAACATGTGGAATGAAAGCTAAGCAGAGGCTTAGTTGGTATTGATTCCTAGAGAAAAACCTAAGAGCACTTCACACCTTAAAAACCCTGAGGCTCTGTGTTTTTGAGGCACCTACATTAAAGGCAGACAGGAATTTAAATATTTCTATGCACAGTCCATGCAAGTGTTGAATTACCTGACAACAAAACTCTCCATTTCTGAAAAAAGGTTGCAGGTTGAAGTGTCTCAAGTTTTTGTTCTACCACCTTGCATGCTGGAAGGCAGGATTAGTTCAGGCATTCCCTGTAGGGCTGGCCCCGATTTCTCCCTAAGCAAGGAAATAGAGGGGGGAAATATACTTTATGGCTCCAGGAATTCAAAAAAGGACTGTAGAAGGAATTTGAGAACCAAAGTATTTCACAGGTAGAAAAGCCTTCTCTGGAGACTATGGCAGGCTGAAGGTGTACAAGGGAGAAAAAATTAGTTGGGATCCTCTTTCAAACCCTCTCCTGATCAGAGGGATCCACCTGAGGTTTATTTAGCCACTGCTATAAGAGAGAAATTCAACTGCCGTAGATGTAGCTCAAGGAACTTCACCTTGTTGCACACATGGTGTCAAAAGCACCCACAAACCATCAAGCACAGCCCCTGGCGTGGCTCAGCTCAGCCCAGCAGCTACTGGGGAGGACTGGGGAGAGGTCCTGGTGCTCACCTCATGCTGCTTCATCACCCAGTGCAGGCCGGAGTGAGGAAACTGCATGGTGAGAGCTCTGTGCAAGGGAGGCCAGGGAGAAGCCTGGAGAATCTCCACATTGCTTCTACTCAGGGAGAAGAGTTGCTTCAGGAATTCTGCAGGAAATTGTGCCCAGTAAATTGGCCCAAAGATCGCTCATTTTTACTGTGTTATGTGGAAGGAGATCAGCATGAGGTTAGATCCACTGACTTCTGCCGAAATCAGTCTCCCTCTGTTGCACAAATGGACAAGACAAAGCTTTGGAGACTGCATCTCCTGAAGGCAGTCATACAAAAACAGCCCAGGAACTCCACATTACAGCAGCTAAAACAAGCCCTGAAGCAAATGTTGTCTACAATGTTGACAGCAAGCTAAAATTAATACTTGAGAGGATATTTTTTTTCATATTTAGAAAAATTTTCAAGGAGCTACTGTGAATGAATTCAACTAGAGTCAGACATATTTTTTTCATTTTAATGAAAAATCAACAAATTTTCCAGTAGGCATTAAAAAAGAAAAAAAGAAAATCCTATTTTTGATCATTATATCTCCAGAACAGCAAGCCCCACCTTATCTGGAATAAATCCATCTCCAGTTACTGAAATAAAGTCAATGTTTTTCTAGGGAACAGTTATTTACCAAGGGGTAAGTGGATTTAAAATCCTAACTAATGCATTTGCCTTGCAAAATCTGTTTTGGATTATTTCAGCAACTAGCTGATCATGTACATTTAGCTGGAAAATATAAAGCTCTGAAAAAAATATGAGGGGGAACCTGGAGATGTACAGTATAATTATGAAGACAGACTTTCCAGTACCTCCAACAGAACAGGCCAATGTCAATGTCCTTAATGAACTTCATTTTCTTCCACGTGTGTCCAAAAAAAAAAAAAAGAAAAAATATTTTTAGAACCCATTTATGTTCCCAAAACCAATCTCCTAGACTCATACCACTCACCCCCAGCCCAAGGAGGTCTCTATTATGTATATCCATCTTTCTGAGCAAATATCAAATCTCTTAACTCTGGGTTAACTAGCAGACATTCCATATTTTCTGACATAATTCTGACTTTGTATCAACTACATTTCCTGCTAGAAAAAAAAAAAAGTAAAAAATCATTTGGGAAATACATTTGTTGTCAAGACAACTTCCAGCACTGAATGTCCAAACTCCAACAGATCAGATTTTTCGGAAGGTTTCTTTTCCAAGTAATGAGAGGCTTTGCTTGCAGCATGTCCAGATACATCTTTTTATAAAATCATAGAGCCCTTAAGGTTGAAAAAGGCATCTAAAATGCTCAATTTCCATCTGCACCTAAAAAACACTTCTCAGTCATGGTCTCCTCTGATGCTAGGACTTCGCTTCCCTGCTAGGATAGAATCTTTTTGCCCTGCTGTAGTACTACATGCTGAATCAAGAGCAAATCAGGAACAGAATCTCAACACCATAAATCAAGTAAGGTGGAACACTTGTGAGTGGAGAAAGCAAAAGCCTGGGAAAATTCCTCTGGCTTTAATGGGCCTTGAATTTCACCAGCTTTTGTTTCTGTCATGGTACTTAGCTCATTGGAATTGGGCAAGCCACTTAACTTCAGAAGTAATAAAAAGTTTTGAATATTTAACTCAAAAGCTTTACTCTCCCTGGTGTGTGTGCGGCCAGGCATGTTCTACCTTCTGGAGGCTGCCCACAAAAATGAAGGAGGGAATCACACTGGAAAGAAAAATAAGGACAAAAATAAAAGGTACTGTCTGTACTAAAGCCCTCGGCAATGCTTCTTGTTTCGAAGTGACCCACTGCAGCTTCCTAGCCAGGGGTTCACAGGGTCTGCATCCCCTCACCTGACTTTTTGGGGAATTATTTCACATCCTCCCTCTCCAGCCTCTGAACTTACTGACGCGAGATAAACGTTATCAGAATCCATGTTGACCTTTTGACTCTTTTGAACTCTGAAACATTGATTAACGTGTAAGTTAAGTAGCAAGGGGACAACTTCAATAACACCCTTATGGGCACTTTCCTCCTGACTGGCTATTTCAGCACTTGTAACTCTTTAATAATGATTACAAGGGCTATAACTTCCTTCCCTCTTTCTTCCAACTTGTGAAAATGGAAAATCTTGTCTGAATATTAAGAAAAAGGAGATTCTTGGAAGCTGTTAGCTGCTCCCTGACAATTGCCATTAACAGTTAGTTGCAAAGAAGTCACTGAGCAGGGCTAGCCACACTTCAGAAAGAAAGCAGGTTGCTGGACTCATTCTCAGCAGAATTTTGCGGAAATCCTTGACATCACAAAAATAAGGTGCTCCATTATAAAAACCCCCACAGCTCTAATTCAGAAATAACCAAGTCTTGAATGAAAAAAAAATAAAAGGCAGAAGAAAGTATCCATAACACCCATAATCAGCACCTGTAGCTGTGCAGATACATAAGATTCTATCACTTCCAGCTTGTGTTTGTGTCTTACCAAATTACGTCATCTTCACTCTCTCCAGCCCATGTAACCCCATTATTTTTATTTTTTCCTACATACTGAAGACTCCTTAGGAAACTGATTTAGAGGTTAGGTCCAGCTATCAGGTACCTATTTCTATGAGGTGCAGACCTGCCGGATCCTCCCCAGGAGCTCCAAATTTTCAGAATCATAGAGGATACTTTACTTCCTATCCCAGAGAAGGGCAGCAGGATTTCTCCCCAGCCTTGCAGTTCAATCAAAACGAGCTCAAGGGTTCCATTTTATATCCTGCTCAGAATCAGGGGTTCCAATAGTACAGCAACAGCCCAAAGCTGTGAGGAAACCTCAGTCTGCACTATTGTACTGAAAGAACTTGTGTGCTGTTCACAGCATCACAGACCCTTCAGCAATCTCTTGTCTCACAAATGTGCCAGGTTGATTGGGGAGCTGAGAAGACTCAAACACAAGCAGCTGTAGCTGCCATTCTACAACACTTCAAAATATTTACATGCAAGTTATCAATTCATAAATATTACACTCAGGGTCACCATAAACTGTGTAACTGTTCTCACAGTGCTGCAAGCTTGTTTTTAAAGAATTCTCTTTCCCTTTGCAGTTCAGCCATTGCTACCCTACTGCTTTTTAGTCCTGCCTGGTTACAGAGTTCAAGAGATAATTTCTTGCTAAGAAATTAAGCCAGGATGAATAATGCCACTAGTGTTATTTATGTGGGAACAGTGCATTCCATGCATGTTTCCACCAAAATTATTTCAAAGTGCTGTTTTGATCTCCCTGTTTCTCTAATGAGCAGAGTCTTGTGTTCACAACTAAAACATAAAAACAGTGTAACATGTACAGAAGCTTTTACAATGCCGGCATCACAGCTAATAGGAATTAGTACAAACACATTCTTTTATTGTGACATTACATTTTTGGAGTTCAATGTCCCTTATTATCTCTCAAGGCAAGATGAAGTTTCTCATGATTGCACATGTGCACAATATGACAGCAGAATCAAAGGAAGGTCAATTATGTATACCCAGTGGGTTCACCCCATCACTCTAATTACAATTTTTTTCCTTTAGAGGATGGCTCAGGGAAATAGAGTGATGATACAAGGTAAAAGAGAAGGCAAACAATATTTTTACAAAAGGTACCATATCTTTTAAACTATTATAAATATTTTTACAGTGTAGGGTGCCAAGCTAGTCATGTCAGTATCAGATGGTTCCTAGCTACAAAATAGCACATTTCAGAAATGCTTCCAAATGAATTCTGAGTTTTACCTATAGCCACAGAAGAATTCATTAGTTGACTAACACATTATAGGATTGGGCTAGATTTTTTTTTTCCATTACTGACTTGGTGAGTTTTGATGTCTCTCTTCAACATGGTCATGCATTATTTTTCAAATAAAGTTGACTATAAATCCTTATTAGTGTACCAGGCACTGGGAGCAAAAGAACTCTCACAAGCCTAGAAAACCAGAAGCAGCTCCTTCCAGAAGCACAAATACTACTAGAGGGGGCCTTGCCCATTAGCTAGAACACATAGCCCAAACACTAGAGGCAGAGACTGTATCATCACCACGAGCAGAAGGAAGGTGAGCTATTTTGTTTGCACACAGCTCTGAAACCTGGCAAGACTGAGAAAGTGAGCAGATATCACTCAGCTGCACATCTTCCTGGTTGTCACAGCATCTAGTTTGCTGGAAGACACCTGGTGTGTTTATTCACAGGTGAAAGTCACTTCAAATATTTGTTCTTGATTAGACATTATTTTCGATATCACCATCTGCACCAAACTGACTCACCTATTCATAAAGTATCTTTCCTTGGGAAGGCAGGGAAGTTATTTGTGCTTGTATCAATCATTCTAGCTTTGTGAATGAAAAGCTTCTTCACTTCTTGCCACCCAGATGTTCAGGGTGTGAATCACATAACCAAAATTTTAAAAGAAAGCAAACCTGTGCATTTTTAATGGAAGAATGTAACCAAGAGCTGCTACTGAGTGACACAAACCAAAAATAAAAATACAGATGACTAAGCACACCCTTGCCAAACAACTTCTGAGACCAATTTAAGAATGAAACACAACAGTGCCAAAGCTTTGAACTAGAGGAAGCAGATGCTTTTGCTGCTGTGACATGCATTTCCACCCAGCAGGTAGACGGGATGAAATCCAGTCTCATCAGGTCACTAACAAGGATTCAGGGCTAACAGCAGATTGGGCTAAGCCAGCAATAACAACACTTTTACATACGATTTCCTGATACATGGAAGCTGGATATTTCCGCTATTTCATCTTCTATTTTTCTTAGGGCAAACTGCTGAAAACTGAATTGTGATGGAATGCAGGCATCTATTCTGATACACAATAGTTTATTGAAATGAACCACACAGGAAACATTCCTTCCCTGTACAGACGCACCAACACCAGCTGGGGGGGTGGCCACTGCACACACAGGCAGAAGTAAAGACACTTTGCTTGGCAAAAGTAGAGGTGGTGCAGGTGGAATTAATCCCTGGGTGGAATTAATCCCTGGTTAAATAATGGTCCCATCAAAGCCCACTCAGAAGAGTTACTGGCATCAATCTAATGAGTTTTATTGATTTATTACCATCATATGTTTTCACATAGTCAAATCTTCAGATGTTTATGTTTTCACTTGGCAAAAGCAAAAGACACAGGGAAGGCCTGTGAAGCTCTGAGTCAGGTTTGTGTGAATTAAATTAATTTTATTTTCTTTATACCACTAGCAAATAGATTTGCTACAGCAGCAGCAACAGAGGGGAGGGCTTGCTTGGGAAAAAAAGCAATCCACTTTCCACGAGATATCTGTTTCATCTAGAAGTTGTTCATGCTACAGCCAGTTCCCATTTCTCTCTTTTTCTCCCCAGAGGTCCCTAATGTCAGCTACAGGCTGCCTCTGGTCACTTTCCCAAGGGAAAGGTTTGTGTGGCATTAATGGCTGGAAAGGCATGGATTGAGAACAGCATGAAAATACATGGAATATAAGGCTCTAATGACAGCAATAGTGTATTTTAAACTCAGGGTTCCCCAGGGTATTACATCAGTAACTCAGCTGAGACACTGAATCAAGGGAAGAACTCTCACATCATTTAACTATTTTTTATAACAGATGAAAAGAGAGAAGATATTTTGATTAAAGCTCCTCAACAGTGAAAGCCTAAAGCCAAAATCTCCCTGTATGAGGCCACTAACCTCATATTTGCTCATGCAGGTTTTGGTACATTCAGCGAGAAGTCAGGCAGAGCAGCACAGCCACAGGACCCCTGCTCTGCCTGAACAGACACTTGCACAAACAGAATTTTTTTATTAGAAGGGACCTCCTGAGATCTTCCAGTCCTACCCCACGTTCATTCATTCATTCCTCCCTGGAAGTACCACAGACACGACCCATTGATCAACCCCATGAAATTCCCTGGTACAAGCAGGGTATTTATAGATTTTTTTTTAAAAAGATATCCATTTGCCAGGGCTGAAACAATAACTGAAACACATCCGCAGCCTTCTGGAAATGCCAGTACCAGCAACAGGCATAGGATTGACTGTGGATGTTCATTTGCTCTTGTATTTCCACTTGTCTTTTAACCAGGTTTCTCCAGCTTACATGTCAGCATATGAATGTCTTTCTCTTGAGAGATACCTGATTATCCCAAGCAACAGATATGCCAAAATTCCAACTGATGGCAGCTATTCATTATTTTTTTGAAGACAAATCAAGCACTTCTCACACTTCACCTAAATATTTTAAAAGTCAGATTGTCTGTCTAGTCTCAGACTTCATGACACAGAAAGCAAAAATGATTATGTCTTAATACTCCACATTCAAAAGAGCCTAATTTCATTATAGAGCTGCATTTTTATTCTGTGCAAAATTCAATAAATTGTGCTTGTGTATTAATGAAATATTGAAGAGGAAATGAAAAGTATATTCAGTCAGGTTTCATTTTCACAAAACCATACGTATAGACAAGAGGGAATATAAATAGTGCACATTGGAAGCCTTCATTATTTAAGTTGCATGTAAGCACTTTTTTCATCAACAGAGACTAAAGAAAGGAGAATTATACCACAGATCACTTTTGTTTTTCTTCAAAATTAGATAGGTAAAGATACCAGACTAGAACTTAATAAGTTCTAGTGAAATAGAACTTATTCAATAAGTGAAAGAAAGCTTTAAAAATCTGAAGAAATAATAAACTGATCCACCCAGCTGTAACTCCTCCAAGTTATTCTGTCTCAATCCAAACACCTTCAACACTGGTCCTCTAAAAAGACCTTTTCAATCTTTCCTTGCCTTTTACAATACACCAGTGTTGCTCAATTCATTTAAGGCTTAATTCATGAATAAGAAACCACATTTACTCCACACTCCTGCTTGGGATCTATCACACAGCTGGGATAAAAGGGCCTTGATTCAGGAGTTGCCAGGAAGCTGGGTCACAGTGGTACAGGGGAAAAGTTTAGGCTAATACAATGAAGCCCACAAAAATTTGAGTAATATGCACTTCTCATCACAATACACAGGAACCTACACTTACCGAGTCCCACAAAATACTCCTTACAGATCCCAAAGGTCTCGTTAAAGAGAACATGAACAGAGACTGTAGGCATCAAGTATTTCTCACCCTCAGCTGAAAATGCTGGGATGGGGAAAAAAGGAGATGGCAATTGCGGCAGAATGTAAAGCAGAGCACTGTCTGTTCTTCAGTGCTACATGGCTGTTGACCAGAATAAATAATGATTTTCCTCATCTGAATCTTAAGAAACACTTTTGGGATCACATGCATGTTGCACAATGTTTAGAGAGAGGGGAGAGGAAAGCACCCTCCATTCTTGGACAGGAGGGTTTGTGAGCAGCTCCCAAAACCTGCTCATGATGCTCAGGAACACTAAAAGCATCTGTGTGGCTGCCTCCATCAGGCAGCAGCCCCCTCAGTGTGCAGTTCACATACCGCTTTACCTTCACAAGAGAAAGAAACATTCAGCACGGAGCAGGGAAAATAAATAAAAATAAAATCCATTAGTGTTCCAAAACATTAAGCATTGGAACAGAGTGTTTGCATCTTACAGAGTGTTTGCTATGAAATTCTCAACTGCCAAATAAAATGCATCAGTGCAAAAAATAGCAGAGAAATGCCAAACGATGCCATCATGTCCAGAACCGCAAGCATTTCCTTGTATTCACTATCCCCATAGCCAGACAGGGAGGTTCCTCCACCCAGTGTGACTGTAACTTCCCTTGTAGAAATACCACGGGCTCTGGAGTAAAGCATTGAACGTAGTTTTTAACACTGATGATTCAGCTCAGAAGTGGCACACACACAGTCAGGCTCACTTGAACGTCGTTCTGCACCCGCAAGCAGCAGCCAGAGACGCTGGGAGTATCCCCTACAATCGTTAACCAAATGGAAAGATTCCCTTTTATCCATTTCAATTGAGCCATTACACAAATCACCACCTTCTCTTGCAGAGCAAGGATCTGGGAGCGAGACGCGGTTTGCAGCTGAATGGGAAACGTTGGGGATGAGCAAACAAACGGATGAGCACAGCAGCAACGGGGTTCTCCCAATCTACACCAGCTCCTGCTACTTTTGGAATGCTGGGCTTGATCTTCCTGCAGAACTACATCCAGTGCAGGCTGAAGACACAGAAATGAAATCTTGAGGCTCCTTGATAAAAGGGGATAACTGCTGAGGGTTGTTTAGTGCAAAACATGTCACCTCATTTAATAGTAACATACCCCAGTTCCCATTGTGCCTCTCCTCTTCATCCATATCAAAGCCTCTCTACTTAGGAATACAGAAGCCTGTCAAATCTCCAAGTCTCTTTTTATTCACCAGGCTTTCTCTTGGTTCCCCTTGTGCCATCTTCTAGCTCCTCTCCATCCTTTGTATCCAACTATACCAAGCTCCTTCTTGCAGTCCTACTTCTCTCTTCCAGCCCACATCCTTCCTCAGATCTTTCATATCAACCATCTCATTGGTTTCTTATCACACTATTCTTGCCTCCAACATCCTACCACAAAAGATTGCTCTTTTTCCTTAACTGAAATTTTAATCTATTAAACTAACATCCAGTCCTGGTTTCCATCTCTATTCCCAGTCCCTGTGTCCCATCTGCTGCCCAGCCACTCTGTTCCTTACTGCTGTGTAGGGACCTCTCTTTTAGAGCAAGAATTAAACCTCCCTGTAGAGTTCTCCATGTTTAACAGCAATTAAATCTAGGAAAATCCCATTCAGCTCTTGACTCAAAGAGTCCAAAACCACTTTACAAACTTCAAGGTATGAACACATGGCAGTATCACAAATCTCTAACAAGCAAAATTACGACTTAGATTTTTGTTTCCCCAGTTAAAAATGTGTTCCGTACACTGGAACAGCAGGACAGGGAAAAAATATTTCATAGGGAGTCTGCAATCCTTCTAAATTTTAGGTAATAAATTCAATCTAAGCTTCAAGGACCAACACACTGAAAAGTGCCAAAACAAGACAATCAGAGTATTTTTGACATGGGCAACCAAATGTATTTTCATTCTCATTCTGAGAAACATCTGGATTCTTACTGTAGCCTGCCTAAAACTCAGCCTAAGTTTGTTACTCTAAGAAGAAACCACAGGCAACACAAAAACATACAGCCCTTTGCCCAGACAAAAAAAATTGCAAATGAGGTAACAGCAAAATATTACTAACTTTTCTATAATCCACAGTTTTCAGAAGCCTTAAAGACAGTCAAGTCAAGTTTCATAATGGCCTTGGAACACATTATACGTCAAATAAATATTGGTGGAGGTTTGCAAAGGCATAAAGGCCATCAGAGTACCCCATACCAGGCCCCCCACTAAATCTAGTGGAAAGAAAGGAGTTATTCACGTGAAAAAGGTAAGCACCGCAAGAACTTGAGTGAGTTTATGAGAGCAGACTGAGAACCTTGGAAATAAATCCTTACCTGAGCTGTCATCTCACAACTGATTCCTAAATATGGATAGGACCCATGCCATCAATCCAAAATTCTCCTCTGCACCAACACCCACCAAAGACAGCAGTCTTGGCAGGGTTGAAGAATTCAGCCCACGTGTCACAGCCAAGCCTGGCCCTAGTCCAGACATTATGTCTTTTTTTATTTTCCCATCTGGATTGAGAAGCTTCCGTTTGGTGGGTTTCCTCAGATTGTCTCATAAAACTCCTTTGTACTGGTTACCACTTAGGATTTTTTTTAAAAAAGGAAAAAGAACTGCAGTAACAATGTCCTGGATATATTTTACAAATTAGTTTCTTTGCTGTAATACTTGTCTTAAATGTAAAAAGATAGAAGAACCAGAGAACATGAAAGATAAGAAAAAAACACAAATTCCAATCTTCTATTTTATCCCCTAGGAAAAAATATGCCTAAACATTTTTTCCTAACTACAATCCTGGTCCTAAGTTCTCCCTTTTGCAGCTCATCCTAAGCAGAAATTACATGTTTCCACATTGCTTAACCCTGCCCTGTCCCAGAGAGAGTTCTTGAGTTTTGTGACCCTTCAAAACAGCTTCTTTTCCTTAACATATCCAAAAGGTGAAAGGAGGAGACAGAGGGAGCATGGAAAAAGGGCTGTTTAGGACTGTCTTTTGGCTTTGGTCAAACATCATCCATGAGAGTAGGAAACAAAAAGATGCAATGGGGTGAAGGTTCTTGACCGTTTACAATGAAACACCCAAATCACAAGATATTTATTATTTCGTCTTTGACATGCAAATTTTAGGAATCCAAACTAGAACCCTCAAAAACGTTTTTATATGGCCCTGAAGTATGGTTTACTTGGTTCTGATGTAAAAAGAAAAAAAACCCGACCTTGCTCCGAATGTGTTTGTGTTGACAGCTCTATCAAAAAGCTATTTAAACCTGCAGAATGTTCTAAAAGCTGCAGGAAAAAACATCTTTTCCATTTAATTGCGTACACTTATGGAGGGTTTTTTTAAAGCTTTATAGGTGCTCATTCCTGCTATTTCAGGATCACATTGAGCTCGTGCTTACCTGGAATCCACAGCACCTCTCTGTGTTCCTCTGTCATCTAAAACCTTCCGAAATTCCCACAGAGAGATAAAGGGGACTTGAATACATAAAGGGGGCAAAGGAACTGTTTCCCAGGGTTGGGAGTGCCATTTCTGGTATGATTTGTCTCTCAATTCCAGTAAACAGCAATTTCTTGCTGCAGCTACAATTTCAACTGGCAAAGGGGACTGAAGGAGTCGCCTATTTCTAGGAGCATCGAGGATTAGGTTACTTGAAAGGCTGAGAGGAGGTTCTGTGAGAGAGCTGCCTTCTGTATCCATCATAAGGAATGCAGCTTTCCAGCTTCCCGCCTCGTTTGCACACACACACTCACAAATTAAATATACCAAAAGGATACTGTGATACTGTGTAATATGCACCTTAAATTTTAAATGGAATTGCTTCCTATACCCATGTTTGCCTTAACACTGTAAATACGGAAGGGTGCAACCCTTAACAGGCTCTTATCAGTTAACTATATAGAAATAAGAAACAGTTGGTGAGTTTTTAAAAGTATTGACTCAGCAGTTTACTACAAGAGATGACTTGGCTGCACTGAAAGAAAAGCCTGCAAAAAAAAAGAGAGTTCTCTGTAGGCAGTTGGTTGTAACTTATGCTCCTTTTAAGATTCTACATACCAAATTTCAGCGTGTTGTGAGGAAGAATAAAATTATTTTTTTTCCCCTCCCTCCCCTTTATATAACAAAATAGTTAATTATTTATGCAGTACCTGCTTTCCAGACTTTTGAATACCAGTTAAGGTTTTTGCCAATAAATAACAACAGTAATTAAAAAAAAATCACAAAACATCATTAGTTTTTACAGACCAAAGCATACAGCATGCTACAATAAAACACAGCTTATCATCTGGAGTGCCTGATCTCACAAAAAACACACATGAGGATTTCTACTGAATTAAACAAGACCCTTCACTTTTTGCTCACACAAGCTTGCCAAAGTGGAGCTTCAAGATTTTATGCACAAGACTTAAATGAAAATGTCATTTTATAGGGGTATCTGAAACAAGAGGTGATTCATTCATCGCAGACACATGGAGCATATGGGCCTGGCTAGTCACAAGGAAAAAAGGAATTGAAGAATGAAAGCTTGTCCCTTTATGTTCAGGAGAGTTTCACCAACATTGACAAAACAGCAGAGTATGAAATGAAAGTTATATTTTATTTACAGAAACAAGTGTTTCCATCTTTGATTTATCCTCCCCATTATTTCTAAATTACTGACCATAAAAGTACCCAATACTGAGCTTGTTATTGATGATTATTATTAGTCTGCAGAGAGGTAAAGCTGAAATCTTGGGTACCTTCTTTTCTGGAAACACTTCTACTGTCCCACAGTCATCCCTAAACATCTCTAAAATTCACTGCCTGAAGCCTTGCAAACCATTAAATCAGGTTTTAGTTCAGCCCAGATCCTTGAAGGAAGCACAGTTCCAGGTAAAGTCCTTATTGGCTCAGGAGATCCTCCACACAATCATGTTTTGACCTAAATGGTTTACAAGCTTTTAAGCACGGCTTGAATTCCAAAATTGAGCCAGAAACAGACACATTTCTCATCTGTAGCACCTTCAGAAAGGGTTTACAACTGGTGAGTGTAGTAACAGCACTAGCAAAGCCAGAGAAAGGAAGCTGTGGGAATTGGACAGCAAAAAAGGGATGTGGAACACTGGGATAACAAGGAAGGACAGGAATACCATGACACAGCTAAACAGAATAGCTTAAGCTCTTTTTCTAGGTAGGAGAAAGGAAATATGGTAAACCCTGAATTTATTTAAACACTTTGATTAACAGCAAAGATGGGAAACATCTGAGAAGAGTTTTGCAATATTGAACTCAACGTGTTTTTTTTTTTTAATCCAAACGAAACCACCCAACCGTCAGTGTGTAACATATACAGATAAAGCCAGTGTTCTACATCATCACAATTTCATTAGAGCCTTTGAAGCCACACACCTTTGATCTGAGGCAAGTGATAAATGTGTTATGTTTTAAGTGGACTATTACACGTTCTGCTTAACTCAATGGTAGGTCTGAGCTGGCACGTTCATGGTGCAATGAGGAAATAACCTGAATGGAACAGTCATGAAAACCAAGAGGCATCTGCTCTGTGCCTTTCAGATAAACAGGTGCATGGGTGCCTAAGAGTTTCTAGAGTCACAAATAACACCCACCCAGCCTGGGCGATGAAGGACTGGACACAAACTATTTGCAGAGTAGAAGCCTTGCCTTTGTATTTCCAAGGGTGAGGAATTGTGGCTTGTAAATATTTCCCAGTGCAACCAGAGAGGACCTAAAGGCAACAAACCTTCAAAGGGGCCCTTTCCAACAGAAATAAGCCAAACCCAGGATAGCAGAAATCCCATCCAATTTTGGGACACACAAATGGAATGCCCATTCAGGAGCTGAATCTCTAGTTATAAGGTCTTAATGCAAGCCCCAGTTTCAGTCAAAGGCAGCAAGATTGTCCTAAACTTGGCTACCTGAGTTTTTTTTCTGAGCAGACCACAACTCAAACAAAAACAGCTGTCAGATGCTTCCAGTCCTCCAATCTGGACTCCAACTTCCTACCCTGTAATGGTTCTGAATCCCTTAATTTATCATAAACCTTAACCAGAGACATTTCATTGTTTAAGAAGAGGTTGGCTCAAAAAGCATTCTAAACTGATCTCACAATATTTGTGTGGGCTTGTTTGGCTGTTTTTTAACTTTCTACTCTGAGTAATCAGCAGTTTGCTTGTGTTTCTAGTTTTTAAAGAAAGAAAGTTATGGCTGGGCTAACCTGAAGGCAACAAAAGCAGAAAGCAGACAAGTGTACTTCAAAGCATTACAATATTAGGGGTAGCAAGCTTAAAAAAAAAATCAACAAATCCAAAAAAAACCAAAACAAAATAACCCCGCTTACTTTCTGTTCTAATGACCTAGGCTGGATTTCATGGCCCTCACTAGAATCTCATAAACCAATAAATATTACACTATTCCTTTATCTCTTACACCTGCCCCTGTAAACTATTTTAAGCTCTGAATTCTCTGGGAGCTCTTTCCCAGCTTCAGTACCTTTCCCTGCAGCTCCACACAGTACAATTACATGCCCAAAAAGTGACAAGCAGGCTGTAAAGGACTGATAATAAACACAAAATAATTGTCCACAGTGGCAGATTAGTAGCATATTTGTTAATAATACTGTACAAACAGCTGCTCAACCCACAGAGCTCCTAAAGTGGAAGAAGCAAACAAAAATCAGTGATTATCAATGGCCCAGTGAAAGGTATCAACTGCAGGGAATCATGGGAATGTAAACCCAAGTGTGTTAATTCCAGTGTCTAAAATACTTGGGTTGAATGCCTGCTTGAGATTTTTATTTTTGTTGCTAGGAAAATGGAGGGGAAGGAAATAAAAAATACAATCCATTTGCTATCCTAATCACATTTCTCAATGTTGTCACTTCTTAGAGGCTGACTGGAACACTCCTGTTATTGGGGAAGAGCCTTCATGGAACAAAGGAGCTGTACAAAATCTCCCTTCTGGTCTGTGTTTGGCCCCACACTTTTTT
>VYXF01006001.1:151023-161865 GCA_013397295.1 Polioptila caerulea | reverse complement strand
TAGGTGGGTGTGCTCGGGGGGGGGGCTTGCACACCCCGCCACTGCTCCCTCGGACGATGCAGAGGAGGAGGAGTGCAGTCAACTTTGCCCAGAGGCAGACTGGGGCTTCCGTCCTCACGGGAGTCCTCAGGAAGGCGCTGGATAGGGTCGTAGTCCAGGGGTGTCATGTCTTTCCAGGTCTACTTGGTCAGGGCGAATCTTTCAAAAGTTCAATGGAGAGACAGCTCTGCCTTTTCTTGACACAGTCCTTGGTTGGTTTTGCAAACTTTGGCTTGGGCTCGTGGCTCTAGGAGTATCTCTTTTTAAATTGAGGTTTTTCAGTATTAATTTGCATATTCCATCTTTCCGTTGCCCTTTTTTCTGTCACTGTTTTTCCCGTTGCCATTTTTCTTGCCTCCTCCGCCGCCGTTTTGTGGGGACAGTGGCATTTCTACCCGGTGAAATAAGACGTTAAAAAGGAATTACAGAAACACTGGGGATAGGGGATAACAGGATTGATAAACCAGGGATGTTACATGGGGTTTTACAACTTTTTGGGTAATTGGGGTTGGAACAGACTGGGATAATACAACACATTACAGAAATTGTGAACTTTAATTGTTACCATTAAAACAGATAACATCAACATGAGGAAATTCTGAGTTTTTATTCGTAACAGTCAAGCAGTACCAGAGGCTTACCTAGATTTCCAGAGGTCTCCCCTAAACCACAGCTAGAACTCAAAAAATTTTGTACCCTAAACTCTGGGTTTGAGTTCTGGCAGTTGCCTCCATCCCTCCTCCAGAACAGGCTAAAAAGCCTTCCTTTCCAGAGAAGAGGTAATTAGAAACACCTTCATTACCAGTGATTGGAAATAATTATCAGGTGAGGTTACTTCCTACCGAGAACCTGGTTCCATTAGCAAGCCTGAAACCAGGCACCACAAAGAGCTTGTGGTTCAGTGGTAGCACTTTTCTATCTGTGATGCAAATCAATACATTATACAATTAACACCCAAGTTATTCCCGTGCACTCCACTGGTTTTGTTTGCTCCCCTTGAAGTGAATTCTCTCACTCTGATGCTAAAGCAGTCAAAACAATAAATGCTGTGAGTCATCTTCTAAGGGAATGGGGCACCTCTCCTCACAAATAGGGTGCCATATGGATTCCCTTCCTGAATATGGGATTTCCTTTTAAAGTCACAGAATGCTTTCAGCATTTAGTAGTGCTGGTGCTGCTCGGGTTCCTTTTGTGATTTGTACCCCAGGGACGCGGAGTCCTGTAGCATCACCAGCTACTTTCCCTGTTTTTCACCCCTCATTATCAATCTGTGTAAATAAGAGGCACAGCATCTGTGGGGTAATAAACAAACTCTCACTTTGATTACACTTTCGGTTTCCAAGTGCAGAGTTGACTTAACAACAAAGACCAAATGTGTTTGGGGTTTTGGTGCCCTTGGAAGATTGTTCACAAATACATGATTCATATCTGATCCTGGACATTACCACTCTCCTTATGACTCATACATACAGTTAAACAATAAAGTAGAAAGCTTATTGAGGTTTTGTTTAACGTGCATAAAGCACCTATTATTAATATTTTTCAATTTAATTGTTTAACAATTTGCCAATCTTATTATTAGCTGCAAGGAGGGGATGTTTCAAATTCTGTCTCAAAATAAATAGATGCTTTTGAATTTACTCTGATTTATATTTAGAATCTTTCAGCAGCAGTTCAGAACATAAATAATAAAAAGCCATTAAGCACTGTATGGAGCAGGGTAAGTGCCTTACCGACCTGCCCACAGAACATTATTTGAAGGGATAGAAGGCAACTGCCCTGTGTCTCTTGTTCTATAGAGCACGATGTGTGCAACACACTGATCAACACACCATTTCCTCACATTGTTTTCCTCTCCAAAGTGAAGGATAAACCAGAAAATTTGTCCTTCCTCACACAACAGAGCCTGTAGGTCTTCTATCTGGTCCCTACACATTAGGATGTTCGCTGCAATACAATTCCCGGATAAATTGTAATGACCAACTGGCAAATCTGAAACTTGTTAAGAGTTCAAGTTCAGTTAAAAAAACCTTTGAGGGGTTATTTTTAAAACTTTATCCTTCACTATTCAGTATCCTTTTATAGTATGTAAAATCATCGTAATTGGGCCATATTTGCAGTTTCATTGCAAAAAAAAACCAGCTCCATGTCCACATGCAGGAACCATGGAAGTGCTAAGCAGAGTTTGTAAGAATTATACTGTAAAAATGCAGATATATGTTCAGGCAAAATATAAGATTCTGATCTCCAGTTTCAGCCTGCAGGACAGTTTCTTATCTTGGGACATGTGTCTGCTTGGAGTGTGTATTCTGCTGCCTACATGCTGCTTTCAAACCTGTTTAACAAACCTGCTCCTATCTTTATGCAAGCTATTGCTAAACAACTACAGAAGTAAGTGTTCCACTGCAGACAAAGCTTTTCAGTGCACTCCATCGAGCTTTTCCAGAGGATAAATTCTTCTAAAATATTAGAGGACGAATTCAGGAAACACACTGATGACACAGGACCATGTTCTGCAAGTGTTATTCTTGTCAGTAATCCATCAAGTGATGAGTAAGAACCTCCTGGCTCCATCCTAACTCTGCTGAAGTTACTCACAAAATAGTCACCCTGTAGGTGTGAGACTGGACCTAAATTCAGAGGCTGGCTCTGCCTTGAGAATGCTTACAACTCTACTCACTAATTTGTGCAATTTCCAACTGCTTCCTGACTCGCCATGCTCCTCACTGGTGGCAGTCATGGTCTTGGACATGTTGTCTTCAGCAGCTGACCTTGCAGAGGCAGGAACAGTGATTTGCTTGTGTTGACAAAGCCTTTCTGCCCTCCCAGATGTGGATGATATTTCAGGGTGGCTGAGCAAGGACAAGGAAGATGGAGGAGTTATTCACAAGCAGACACCAGGACAAGTCACTGCCCCCACACAGCTAATAATTCAATCCCAGAAAACTACATTTTTGGTAAAATAATGTTAACACCTTATCCCTGTCTCACCAGTAGAGTATAAACAGAAAATCCTCCCCTAGGGAGTAAGCACCATCCCTAGTTTCCCCCTCAGGTTTCCACAGACATAAAGGGAAAGGAAATAGTGCCCATGCTTCTCCTGCTTGCTCAGGAACTCAAGGCTGCTCCCAGTTACCACATCCACTTGAGGACCCTGACTCTCTGGCAGCTGGGTATGCTCCCATTATCCCTCAATAATGGTTATGCTTTCATTAGAGTAAGAACCTCACCTGTGAAGTATTCTCTGGGAACAGGTGTCTCAGGCAGCAGCAGCGCTCCCAAAGGGCCCACCCCAGATAGCCTGGATATAGATGCCACCTTAGGGTGATGCCATGCACCTCTTTTCTGGCTGGAAAGCCACTTGAGGGTGCTGGAGTGTCCTTCAGGACCAGCCAGGGATGAGCAGCCAGGAATTGACACAGCTGGGCATGGTGGGCAGCATTCCCACTGGGCACCATGGCTCCACAGGCAAAACGCTTCCACGTGCTCCTCCATCCCAATTGCCCCACAAAACACAATGCAACTGCAGGTTTCTGGTGCAGCTCTTATCTCAGCACCAGATGACCAAAAAAACCAAAGGGAAATACAAGCAGGGGAAGCGACTCTGGGTGTTTTCATGCACCGCTTGTTGCTAGGAAAAATATTTCCTTAGTATCTCCATGGGCTCTGCAAGTCAGCATCAGTGGAGCTCTGCTGGTTGCCAGAGAGAATAAAACAGCAAATGTCAGGAAAAAAATAGGAAGAAGAAGTAAAAGCTTTAAGAATGTTCATGAATGTCTGCCCCTTCACAAGGCCAGTGAGGAGACATGGAGACACACACACCTCCAATCTTTTCTGGAACAAACCTTGGGAGCTTCTTCCCAAGGTATTTTGTCTAAGTTATCCTTTTTTTCTCTCTGAGGGTTTTTTCTTTTTTCTTTTTTTTTGTGGATTTTGTTTTTGGTTTGGTTTGGGGTTTTTGTTGTTTGTTTTTGTTTTAGAAGGTTGAAAGCAGTTATTTGGCTCAGGGCAGCACAGGGTGGAGGGGAGCCCCTCTTTGCTTCGTGCTGAACATTTGAAATGGGCAGAAGACAGAGGGTGGGAAGTGGCCCAGCAGGGCCAGGGCAGACCATCCTCTCCCCAGGGATGGTGGGACCTGGGTCTGCCACCAGTGACCCTTCTAGTCACTACAAATGGTACCAGATACCCCAGAGAGGAAGGCAGAAAACCCCTCTTGTCTGGACACCCCACACAGCCCCAAGCCCTGCTGAGGCTGGCGACGGCGTCACGGTATTCCAACCTTCCAAGAGGCCAAAGGACAACCCATTTCCTAGGCCAGCTATTCATCCATCCTTCTGCTAGCAGCTGGGGCCAATGACAGTGATGAAGGGCTGGGGGTGGAGAGTTTGAAGCTAGTTATTGCTCACTTTGCTTCAGAGGAGCCACAGAACAATCCAGTGGATCTGCTTGAGCTGCGTATCAAGCCCCCATCAAACATTTTCCAGCATCCACTGATCATTCTCCAAATTGTCCCATGGCTGCTCCCAATGCTGGCTACTGTTTTGAGTTCTCACATGGTGCTGCTCTTTGAATTTTCAGTTTTTCACAACAAAGTGGTCTTCCCCACAATTTTTGCATTGTTTTATAAGCCATTTGTTTTTAAGTAAGACTCTTCTTTTCCCTCACAAAAAGAAAGAGGAAGACTTTGTCTGAGTACAAATCCCATACCCAGTAGTGTGCTGACATTTGTGCACAGAGATGTGCTTTCCAATTTATTCTATTGTGTGCTTTTTTTCTCCTTTTTTTCCTTTTTTTTTTCCTTTTAAAAGTAGTTCAGTGGAAAGTTTGGATTATTCTAGGCGAGTATCCTTTAAAACCACCAGAGAAATGGCCTGAAAAACTGGAAATATATCGCAGTGTCCCTAGAGGAGTTATCTATGGGTTGTAGGTTCTTTGCTTTTGCTTTATTAATATAGGATATCTAAAAAAAAAAACCAAGGACTGCTTTCATCGGTAGCCTCAGCAGCGGTGCTTCTCTCCACCTGGATCTATTAATATAAGTGCAGGATTTCTGCTGTCCCAGACACCTGCCTTTTACACCTCCCACCACTGGAGCGAGCACACGGCTCACATTGGGGCAGGTCCTGGTGCCCACCCAGGGTTCTGACCCCTTTTAGAGCGGTACAGTTCCAGCCACGAGTCCTTGCCGATGTCCAGCAGAGGCTGGGCACTCAGGAGGACACAAAGGCACAGATACTCCAGTGGGTCTGTATTCATACTCCCACAGGCACGCTAATTGCCAAGTGGTTACCTGCCCCTAGAACGCCCAGGTAAAAAGCTGGAGCATTATTCCACGGCGCCATCTAGCTCCCGCTGAAGGGATTCTGTCCAGAGCTCTTTTCCCACATCTTCCAGACCAGACCTCAGCTAACTCTTCGCAGAGAAAACACTGAAGGTGGTAAACGATGAGGAAAAGTGAAGGTCACTGTTGTTCCTTCTTGAACCTCCTGGGAGCAGGGAGAACTGCAGCAAGGCAAGTCACCCCTCTATCCCTGCCGTCCCTCTTGAGGAACTTTGTTTTCTCACCCCGGGAATGACAAGTGGCTTGGCGCAAACTTGGGTAGAAAACCATTCTGGGTACACAAACTGCCCCCACCCTTTCTTCCCCAAGCACCTCTCACACTCTGTCTCTTTGTCGCACCCCCGGGCCACTGTTCTGGGACAGACAACAGCCAGAACTTGCGACATCAACACCACAAAAGCAAAGACATAAATTAGCTGGCCTTTAATTTCCACTAATTGCATATAGCACATCATGTGTTATCTGATTTTTTCCTAGTGATAGCCACTGTGATTAAGCTTAGCATTTTCTGTCTTAAATATTACAGATGAGTGGCAGATTTCAAGTAGATGAGAATTCAGACTCATTTCATACAAAGAAATAAAATTTGAAGGCTATTTATTCTCTCTGAATACCCTTCACTCACCAGACTCTCAGCTCTAAGCCTGTTTGCTAAATAGGAAGAGCTCTGTGGTGTGCTCTAAAAGTTTTAAGGCACAGGGGTCTGCTTGCAGCCCACAGGAAGAGAGAAGACAGGCTGAGATCGCACAAACTGGGAAATGTTCCAAAGCAAGGAGAAAACTGCATGAAAACAGGGAATATCCAAGCAAAAAAACCAAATTTAAAACTCCAACTCAAGTCTGCTGCAGGACACTTGTCAACCTGTGAGCTTGGCTCCAGTGATGTATGGAGCATATTTGCCCTGAGCCTATGCTCTGGTCTATGCCAGAAGCTTTTAAACCATCTTTACAAATATCTTCCCATCTTTTGCCAAGTCAATGTAATGTTTCCCCCTCACATTGGTATCAAGTGTTGCTCTTACTAGCTTAGTGATTTCTGAGGTTGCAATTACTTCTGAATATTCTCAAATACTTGTTTGGTGTCCACCACACTTTAGTGTTTTTTTATTTTGGCAAAGCAAGCATTTTTTGCATATTTACTTTGTGCATGTGCTTTACAAAAAGACCAACAGAATTGCCTAAAAATGCTTCAGTGATCAGTGGTGTTTTAGCTCTGCAGATTGGCAGACTTGTCTGCTCTACTGCATTACTCTTGAAACAATGGGTTGTTTCTCCACTTTCCTCTGTGATCTTTTGTCCAGCGAGATCCTTTTTGCTCCCACAAAGCTGCCACACTCTATCTGCGCCAGCAGGGACTTCCATAAGCTACGCATGTTTTTTCTGCTGTACCCCTTTTGATGTTATATACAATTCTTTTACATTTTCCCAGCTTCTGCTGTCCAAGAGGAAAGGTTGGATTAGGCTCCAAGAGCCTGGAGATGTGGCAAGGGCACAACCAGGCTGAACCTGCAAGCGGCTCCGTGAAGATGGGAACTCTGCAGTCAGCCCCTGACCCTGATGTTCTTTTGGTCATGCCCTGACCTCACTCCTCTTCATCCTTCATGTTACAAGCAGATGAGTAGAGTGGGCTGCAAGCCCCCCACTCTGGATTTAAGCAACATTTGATAACAAAGATTGAGTTTGAAAGGAGGTGAAGCAAGGCCAGATGTTGCTCACTTGCAGGAGGTTGACTCCCCTGAAAACTCCACATCCAAGAAGAACTGATAGGAAAGGACCCTGCAATTGCTTCTGTAGATTGTATTTAGTGCAGTCAACTGTGGTCCTGGTGTTTGTTAACTTTTAGGCTCAAGTGCTTGTCAGATACGAATAAAGAAGATTTCTCCTTTTCCAGGGGTCACAGCTGTACATAAAGTAAAAACTAAAATTAGAAACGATTACTTCCACCAAGGAATGCAGGAAAATGTTATGATGTATTTTCATTGCAACCACTTGAAAGCAGAATTGCTGTGGAAATAAAGCATCTCCAAACACACTGAACTTGCTGACTCAGTTGGTCCAGAAAAAAAAAAAAATCACAATTCAGCAATTTGAAGCAGCAACAGCACCAAATGTATTGTATCTGCTGCACTGATGTAATGTGCATTGCAACATCACATTTCCCTGCATACTGTGTCACGAGTTTGATGAGCCACAGCTTTTCAGATGAAGCTTAGGATTTGCTGCACATTACGTAAGAGACTTTCCACTAGAGCTGAGGCTGGTAGATGTTGGAACCACCCAGCTTCTAAAGCAATTTCCTCCAACTTCCTTCTGACCCTGATCTCAGGCACACAGCAAATTAAAAACCAGTACAGGTCTAGCCAATTCTAATGCACCCAGAATTATCAGTACTGTAGCATTTTCCATTCAAAAGAGTTATGCAAATAATCTTCTATTGCCACATGCAAATGATTGAATTGATTTTTGGTAATTTTACAATTTCCCAGGTTTTATCAGCACCTAAGAAGCAAAATATTAAGATAAAAGGGGGCATCTCTTCACTTCAAATTTTCCATTTAATGTTCTACTTTAATAATGGCCCTAAGACATTATTAGCAGCTGTTAAAAATCTCTTTATAAAAGGCTATATCCTCTGGTCTATGGAAGAACAATAGGGGAAAAAAAAAACAACTATGAGAGAATTGTGGAATAACAGTCCCTGCTTCAATATTATAATACATTTCTACATTCCTGTAGCTGCACATGCTGCTCTTTGGAAGTTTAATGAGTAGGAACGATGAAATTATATGATAGAATTTAAGGAGGATGAATGCATTTAAAATAGAGATTTAGGGATCATTTTATCTTTTGTACATTATATTGGATAACTATGAAATATAAAGTAACCAGAAATTAAATATTGAAACCCACTGGAACTATTTTTTCCCCCACTTTTCTTTGTCCTTCTGAAGTTCACACCTTCTGTTCATGAAAATCATGCAAGAGGATTTTATTTGCTGCTGCCAAAATCCCAAACATCAAGGTTTTTTTGTGTTCTGATGGAGCTGACCACTCTTGGGAAGTCTGGTCTTACTTTCTGCTGTCTTTTTCTCAAACTTTTCTGAGTATTGCTCATTGTCTGTTCAGAGCTCTCTGATCCTCTCCATTATTTAATTCCCACCACAGGCATCCCATGTTATACACCCTTTCCTGCTTCCAATTTCCCTAATTGTCCAGTCACTGGGATATCCAAGAGTGACTGAGAACTAGTTCATATGCAGACAAATATTTCCCCATCATGTTTAAAACCCTCCACATTGCTCTACTAGAAGAATAAGGCAAGGAGTAGCAACACACTTTGAAAAAGCAGAGAGCACACAGAAAACTACCAGGATTAAGGGGATCCCACAAAATATGAGGGTCCACTCCTTAGAAACTCTCTGCTTATGCTAGAATAGTGCCCCTGGCCTTCATTTTCCAGGAAAATTGCCACGACCATGTAACCAGCAGAATGGAACAGCTTGGTTACTCTCAGAGAAAGTGAGTTTTAATAATGGTGCTTATTCTCCCTGAGGAATATTTCTGGATAGAGGACACCAACATTCTGCTTTTCTTGTTGGCATTTCCCAGGACAGCCATGGTTCTCACAGCCCTGAGCTGGTGCAGTCCATCACTCACAAGTAGCTGATAGCCCAAGTGCTCTATGTGGAGCCTGTGCAGCCATATGGTTGGGCTGGGCATGGTTGTGGTCTCTGCAAAGGGAAAGGAATACTCACCAGGAAAGCGAGATGAAAATCACCAGCAGAGAGTGGCCAAGGAGTTTTCCAGCTCTGATTTACTTGCTGTTCCTGGCTCATCACCCCTCTTCTCTTTTTCTAAAGGTTCCATCACCAAGCAAGTGGGTTCATGGAATAATAACAGCAATTAGTTGCATCGGAGTTACTTTATTCCACAAGCTCAGGGATAACTCTGCTCAAACTTGTTTCTCTCAAAATAGTGAAAGCAAACTTGAAGCATCTCATACTTTTAATTCTTTGCATGACACTGATCTTGTCTTCCAGCCTTGAAATACAAATTAATTTAGGGTCGAAGTGGCTCCAAGAGAAAAAATAAAGACTGGAACAACAATACATGAATTCAACTGACATTTAGGTCAGTACAATCTTTGGTTCACTCACGAGAAACCTATTTAAAGTCCAAGAGAGTAATAAAACTGAGTGGCAAGAGGCTAGCACTGTGAAAGGAAGGAGAGAAATCATTGCACTAGAATCTTTGTTTCCTCTAATTTCAAGTAGGAGATGGAGGACAGAGAAATTTGCTAAATTATAATTATTTGCCTATTTCTCCCACAATAAGAGCCATAATCCCACGTCATGGTATGGACCATTGGCATGTTTTTTACCCCTGTTTTAACTCTTTAGTGGCCCAAGTGCAATATCTTCTGATATCAAGGGGTTACTTTTAACTGACATAAATAATAACCTCAGGTCTGAAGCTAATTTTCATCAGCTAAAATTTAGAAACTCTTAACTTGCATTTTTTTTGTTTTCTCACAGGTTAATTTTCTTAGCAGATGGTTGAACCATCCTGATATGGTACCTGTATGAATAGAAGGAAATTAATGAAAGAATCCCTGTTGTTCAGGTCAGTAAATTAAAGTTCTTCTGGTGATTGTGTTTTCCGTGGAATGTGCCATCCATCCTTGTTACTGCTAATTCTTATATGAACTAAACCCTATTTCTCAGAGGGGAAATGAATCCTTTCATTTAACTGACTGTGAGGATGGGAGAACTCCCAGAACATCTCAGAGTGTAAGTGATACAGGTGATAATATGGCTACAGCCAGGTACTCCAACCAGATTGGGAATTTTGAGCTGCCACAGACAATTATTTCTGGCCATGCTTTTGTCAGACATGTAAACCTGCATTTTTCCCCTTTCTTACATGCATGGAAACATCCAAAAAACTTCTCTGGGCATGGATATTTCCTCAGGCATCCCTCATTTAGGGAATAGCAGAAGAAAATGGACACTAGAATGAAACAGCAATAGAAATATTCGTGCGCTGAATTCCTGGAACTGAACTATGTCCCCATGCAAAGTTTGCTTGTATTCTTTCTACTACTTGTACTCTTTCTACTGATTGTTTCTTAAGATTGACTGGCCAATTTGATTTTCACTCCAGCTGGTTATTCCCACATACTTTGGATTTTATTCAACCTGTACTTCTGAGGTTTTGTTTGTTTTTTTGGTTTGGTTTTTTTTTCAGTGTCAGCCAGTGTTCTGGTTCAGGGCAAATTTGGGACAGAATCTCCAAAGGGAGCCTCTCCAGAAAGCAAACCCACACGGCCCCTCCCCCCAACTGGTTCGAGAAGAATTCCTCAGAGAGAAGCGGAAAGAACCTGTTTATTTAACAGGCACAGCACCCCCCAGCACACAAATTGAACAATACCAGTTGACACCACTCTTCCACTGCTCTGAAAAA
>VYXF01006001.1:56709-147630 GCA_013397295.1 Polioptila caerulea | reverse complement strand
GAGGAGAGGAGAGGAGAGGAGAGGAGAGGAGAGGAGAGGAGAGGATTTTGGTTGTCTTTGGCACTTTCTAAACACTCATAACTGCTCTACAAGCTAAATGACACCATTGCCCAAGAAAATAAAATCTAGTTGTGTCCTAAATGTAAATTAATAAATAAATAAAAAGAAGAAAATTTTAAAAGGCAATTCCTACATGGATTAAGCAGAGAAGACTTCCTTGATGTTATCTGTAGGTTTTTCATAAAGGTAATCCTCCAGCCTGAAAATCCAGATTCCAGCAGGAGTGAGGAAGGTTTTCAGGATCAGATTGTAGTGTTTATTTACAAAAGAATGCTAGTAAAGGTAAAGAGATGGGCACAAACAGTGCCCATCAGCACAGTGTGCTTATACCTCCATTATAGTGCTGTAAAGACAGTTTAGGCAGGTACAGGCAAATCCAGTCAAAAGAGAAAATAGGTTACACAGGGCTCATTTGGGTCTGAATAATTTCATATCTCGACAATTGCTGTACCTGTGTCTAGCACTTGAAAAGAAAAAAAATCAGTGACAGCAATTGTTCAGTGACCAGAAAAAGAATGTGTCCCACAGGCTGTTCAACCTTGAATGTTTCTATAAATAGAATTCTGCCTGGAATATTTAAGGCTTTCATCACAATTACTGTAGTCTGTTCATAGCATTGACTGGTTTATTACCTTAACATTATGCCATATGTTAAAAAAAAAGCTTTTACAGGCTTATTATCCCGAAGATTTGTGTGCACACAAAAAAATGGTTGTACATGTCCACAGAGTCAAGGCCAAAAAAGACTAGTTTGGGAATGAATATTTCTTTTGCTGGAAAACTTCCATTTCTCTTTTTGATGTAATGCATAAGTGACTGCCATGGAAATGTAATGCTGAGGCTGAGTCCCGATGCCACCAAGATAAAAGGCAAAATTGTCTTTGACTTCCAGACATGGAAATTATTTTTCTGGACTCATTGGAAGGTTCAAAAAGTGAAGATATATGTTGCGTTTGAAAGCAAGCATTTTAATTTTCTTCAGACATGTGCAACTAACTGAAACAGAGACACCTTTCTTTACTCATTTATGCAGGGGGACTGGGAAAACAGTGCACAGAAAAATATCTTCCTTCCTACATACTTGGATTCTTGTCCCTCAGCATGTATAGATCCAAGTAGTATTTTGACTTCCAAATTTTCAAGGTTAATCTTTTATTTCTAGTTTCTTCTAGATATGGAAGATTTGGCTGCCTTTTCCAGGAACCCAGGAAGAATAAAGATTTCTCCTTGATTTCCTTTTGTTATACAACATTCTGCAGGAAAATGTAGCATCATCTTCTGCAATGTATAATTGTATCGGGCATGGAAGGGAACACAATCCTGTAAACACACCCAATTTTACATTTACTCTTTTTCTCCTTTCTTAGACACAGTTTCCATCAGCAGGAGCTTTGGCATTAGAGAGGCTGCTGGAATAAATGACAGGACAGAAGTGTCATCTGGTTAACACCCAAGTAAAAGCAAAAGCAGAGTCAGAGACTTGAAAGCCATCACAAATATCCTACAATTTATGATGTGACTGTAAAGTGTGCTTAAGGCAATACATGTGAATTACCCTCAGCAGATCTCTGATGTTATGAAAGTAATTGCTAAGATCTCTTCTGAATTGCTGATAACTCTATCTATCATGGCTTGATTTGTTTTAAATTGCATTCTTCGAAGCGTCAGGAACTCTTGACAATATAGAGCTACTGATTTTTTTTTTTTTTTTAAGGTTTAAAACACTGGATCATATCCAAGAGGCCCTTAGCTCCGTTCATCAAAACAACACAGCAATCTTGCTGGGGCAAAAGTCCACACATGTGTGCCTTAGTTTTGATTCTGTGTTTACCAGCACGGAAAAGATTTTCCTGTAGGAGAGCAAAGACAAACCTATCATCAAGAGCCCTCTAACCCTACAAACTACACATAGACAAAAATTCACAGGGATGGCTTTGGTGCTTATGAGCAAACTCCCAGCTTGCAGAGGGGAGGTGAATATAGTTTGGTTTCATACCTGAAAAGGTGGGGATAATTACTAAAGGGAACCTGTACCCCATACAGGCTCAAATTTGTGCTGGGCCCCAGCTGTGCTTACGTACACCACCCCCAGAATTACTAAGTTACCCCGAGTCAAAACTCCTCCCATCCATGCAGGAGATTTAGTTGGGGAGAGATTGGAGTCAGTTTGGCTCAGGTACAAAAGACACAGTATTTATTTCCTAATACAATGAGCACCTGAACATATATAAAAAAATTTAAATGCAGATAAAATAATCTTATCATACCTTTCATAAAGCACTAGAAAAACTGGGTTAATAGGTCTCACTGTTATGCAAAGGAAGACTGAGTTGAGAAGAATGAAAACATAGGTTGGGGAAAACAAGAGTTGTTTAGAAAGTTAAATGAGCTATTAATTTTAAGGGAAAATATCACTATTAATTATCTATTAGTTAGCAAGTCAGTCAGTGACTGGTACCTGCCAGTAACCCTATGGCTAAGATGAATTGCCTTCCTGTTATTGCTTGGTTTGGGAAAAGATATTTCTTGACATTAAGCTCACTGTTACATCCTAGTTAGATTCACCACGTGGCACAGAAGAAGGAGTCATTATATATTTAATATTTATCTTTGGAGAACAAGAAGAAGCATGATTATATTAGGGGCAAGAATGCCACTGATTTATGCTGAGTTTAACACAGTACATTAAGATTGTGCAAAGTACAAAACCATATCTTTGGAAAAGGAGCAGATATCAGAAGATCTTTGTCAGAGACAGAGCTACATGAATTGAAATCAAATATAGAAGAAATCTCTGCAATGTCTGCCAAAGTGGTAGCTCAGACAGCTCTGAGAATATCTGGGTGACTCAGTTAAAAAAAAACCCAACAATTTATAGGTATAAAGCTAATATCAGGTATTTCCAGTGGTGTCAGGAAGAGAAGAACATCCCTGAGACAGGACTGCCCAAACCTTCCTGCACAGCTCTACCACACAGGCAGCTCAGCTAACCAGAAAAGGACATCGCATTCTTCTCTGCACATGCAATTAAATTCTGTGAATCTAAGGCGAGCATGCTGCATTTAAACAATGAAGTAAGCCAATAAATCTCACTGCTGTCTAATTCTCCCAGGGCTGCAGCCTCAGCCCATACCTCCAAGATAAATGAGGATGCTCACCACAAGCTCCTGCAACCACAGCCAATAATGGTCCTTCTACAGAGTGATCCCACTGATTTTAGTCACGTTACTTCTAGCTTACTCTGACGTGAGTGGAATGCCCATCCCATTGACATGAACAGCTATCTGCTCATGGACTTTAGAATATTTGCTGTCCCTTGGCCTCAACCATGAAAAACAAGAGTTTCAGAATCAATCACAGCTCCTCCTCTTCTGTCACTCATTGCAAGTAGGAAGGAAATTGCTTTTAAGATATATATTTAAACAAACTTGATTGCATTAATTAATTCTCCTACGACATCCACCTCAGTTCTTCTTTTTATGCTGTTTTAGACCGTAACTAATTCTGTGTTTTTAAGTAAATGAACTCATTTGAACACTTGGTCCTGTATTTTTCCTGTCTGTTAATAGCTGAGCCATTCAGTATGGGACTGCAGCACCCTCAAAATTCCTGAGAAAATTGAGTCATACCATCATTGCTCACAGGAGGACTGTACAGCTGGGTATTACTGCCACTTAGTTTTCAACTTTTATTATTATTATTATTACCTAGACTTTTGTATTTTCTATGGTAAAAAGGAGTATGTATATAAAACTTGTCAATTTTTGATTTAGTCATATATATATATATGTCTACATATATGTCTCCTGCGATGTAAAGAGTGAAAAATTGACCAGTGATAAACTATTACTGAATAAAATCTGCACGCATCTAAATGCAATCTTGAAATTCCTACTAAGGGGATATTACTAATCCCCAATATAAACACAGTGTGAAAATCCAACTTAAATTGGCTTTGCAGGATCAAAACAAGAGCCAGTTTTGCCACATTCTAGGAGTTTGTAGATCTATAGCTGATCTTTGCCAGCTTACACAGAATGTAATAATCTTTATTGTGGATCTTTTTCAATGCAATGGTCAAGTAACATCTTCCTGGTTAATACAGGTGCTGGACCAAAGTTTTGCAGAAAGGCTTTGCAATATAAGACTCCTCAGTGAGATACCACATATTTTTCATTTTGAAGTGTAAAAAGAGAAATTTCACATTGAGATAGTCTTTTTTAGACCAAGCTATAAACTGAAAGTTTAGCAAAAAAAACCAACCCAGAGAAATGCAGAGAACAATTACAGCAATCTTTGAAGCCTCATATAAATTCCATTTTGAGGTCTGAGAAAGGAACAGTTGGGGTTCTCCATTTCAGTGACCTTTTTGCTTTTATGCTGTGGTTCTGTGGTTTCTGACTCTGACCTGGAGTGCCTGTGGGAACCCATACAAATGGGAGGTTAAATTCAGAACCCAGCTGAGCAACCTTTCACAAGATGTGAAATGGTAAATATATAGCCACAGGCAGGTTCTAGTTTAGAAAACAAGAAATTAAAAATGGCTCATAAGTGAAATTTTACTGTTAGAGCTGGGGCTCTGTTACGCTAAGGCAGAGTAACATGTTTTATAGTTTATCCAGTGCAATTCTGCTGAACCAGATGAGGAAGAGGAAGTCTGTTCCTTGCTGCAAGTGAATTTTGCCCATTCTTTTAACAAACAGCATGGCAAAAATGAGGCCATTTCATTATGTTTGTGTGCAGTAATCATGCCCAAAAGCTGCTCCATAAATCTTCTAAAGGAGCCTGAATAATCCTTCATGGAAGTGAAAGATTTGTGTGACAATTTTTCGTGGCGGCAAGACCAAGTACACTGATGCTGTTGGTCTATTTTTACCAAAACAGATTTAATGACTGGAAGTAAAACAAGATGTTTGTGAACTTCAGGCATGATGCAATCTGAGGAATTTGGCATGGTGGATGGGTTGACAAGGCACAATTCTGAAGGAGGCTTTTCAAGACAAAACTGAGACATCTGTATTAATGCAGGTTGAGAGGCCACAGATGTCTCCAAGCACCCTCCCTTGTTTTTTAAATTGTTATTGAAAGACGAAATTGTATTTGAACTCAGGTCCCAGACCCCTGGGCTTGAAAACTATATTGTGCACCCCCCACCGTGCTCAGGTTAAGTTCATTCAAACTATTTCTGCAGCTACAGTATGGATCACACTCAGTTTTTCTTTATTCCCCTAACAGGTTTGTTTCTGGTCATAAATTCTCAATCAGTGCACAAGCCACATTGTACAATTTCGTAAATAGTGTAGTTAAAACATGTTTAAAGTCAAAAGAAAAAGGATCTGACAATGGAGCATTGTCCCCTTTTGCAGAACTGAAGTGTACCTTCTTTGATTTGGTAACCTTGCTGCACTTTGGTATGAAATTGCCCCTTTTTCCATCAAACTTGCATTTAAAGTGCCTCATTAGCATGTCTCACCGGATCAGTAACGATTCTGCAAACCCAACACTCGTCTCAGTCAAGCCACCATGGTTTTTCTATCTGTTTAACACCCAAAACTCCTTGACAAAGTTCCTTTCAAAATTTACTCCTTTTGTTTCTCCTTGGGTTTTCTGCAAAGATCTTTAAACTTCGATGTACTCCAAGATGACTCCTGAACAAAAATCATGTCTAGCCCAGCTAGTAAATCTACCCTCCATTCAAAGGGATTAAATAAGTGCTTCATGGCTATTGTAGAAGTCTCTAAAAAAGATCTTGCATCTTTAAGAGTTTCCTACAATAAATTAATCACATCTCACCCATTTTAAAAGAAAAAAGAAAAAAAAAAAAAGAGAAGACTTGATCCAGCACAGAGGAGCCACTGTAGACCCACAATGATGCCATACTTCTAGCACCAAAACACCCACAGATAACAGAGCCTAAATGAACAGCAACAGGCAATGGAAGAGGAATTTCATTTCTTTAGGAACTCAGCCTTGGGCTTCCCATCAGTAAAACACAACCAGAAAAAAAAAATCAGTGTAACATATTAAAATTCTGAAAATGTGTGGGTTATTAAAAAGGAAAGTGGCAGGTTTCTAGTTTGAATTTGCAGTACCTCAGCCAGGAAATTCTTGTTTCTTCTGAAATGTGTAAGATCCCAAGCTCAGTGTTCAGATTCATCTGAGCCCTTCTTAGGCACAGGAGTAACCCTACTGATTAAGGGTTAGGTCTGACTATTGACACTGCTCCCTTGCTAAAGGTTAAGCTTGCGTTTAAATTCAGAGCCAACACATTCAATCCAAACCTCTCAGATCTTTGTGCTCATTCATGAGCTGGAACAGAGAAAACTGGAGCTCTTTGAACCAAAAGCAGTATGGAAAAAAATGTTTGGTGAAAAGGAAAAAAAATAAAAATACGTGCAGAGAAATGACAAGAGTACCTCAATTTAACAAAAATTCCTGGAGGTTAAGAAGGGGCTACAGACCACAGAATCATCAGTGTGACTGTGACCTAAATTGACATTCATTTTCCTCAAAGGTTTTAATCTTTCTGAAAATCATCCCCACTTATTGAATGTTGAATGGCCCACCTGAAGTGAACCAGCATTTCAAAGTTGTGTTCAGAACACAGGAAAAATCTGCCAGCATGACTGGGCACCAGTTTACTAACTTTGCTGTAGCAAAGAACATATTCAATCAATTTGGAAATACCTGTTAATTCTCATGTGAAGGCCTTCATTGTATTCTTTCCAGTCATTACCTGGAAAGGGAAGAAATGTAACCCAGCAAGTTCAAATTCTCCCTTAAGGCCACAGGGCTAATCAACCATGGAACATTAGCTGGGTGCTCTGTATCCTGAGTGTAAATGCAGTGCAGGCAGTGGAAGCAATTTCCTCATTAGCAATGATCAAAGAAGGCTGAAACAAAGTGTCTCGAGAAAACAGGGAAGCACAGAAGGAAGTGCTTCTTGTATAAACCAGGCAGCAGAGAGGATTGCTATCACCTCTCCCCATTCCTCTTGCTTTAATCCACCAGATTAGCAATTATTTATTAGCAGATTAGCATTATTCAGAGTTTGCTAATTTTATTATCCAAACATTAAGGTAAATTTAGTTCTGTGCTTTGCTGGTGTACATGGCACAATCCTCTTGTCCCTGAGGTCACCATCTAAGGTGAGAGCAGAATCACTCACATTCAGACCCTTTTCCTGTCCCTCAGACTGGACAGAGTTTGAATTTTGGCAGAGCTGGGAATTACAGCATAATTTTGTGACCCTTTTCCATGCAGCCACTCCTGTGAGCCTGATCACCCAAGTGTCCCCCCTGGAGGTACCCTGCTTCTGCAGAAGTAATTCAGAGGCATAACTGGCACCAATTCTCACAGCTTTGTTGGAGGTTATTGGTGTTTTGTGAGCATTCCTACTGGTAGCCTTTTGTCCAATAATAACTACCCCTCACAAGTTTCCAAGCCTGGAAAATATTCAAACCCAAAAAAATGGCTGATTTCTATTTCCAAGTTAATCTCATCCTTTCTGAAGGTCTAACAAGTTTTTGACCTGCTTGTGTTTGTGACATCCAACCAAACACCAGCTGATGTGCTTTGGTCCAAAGTGAGTTTTAGTGAGCCTTTTCTTTAAATCAAAAGCATCTTCAAGTCAGTGTTTTTATAATATTAGCTGAGAATTCTTAAAATACTGATACCTAATGAGCAATATTTTATTATTTATGATATTAGTTATTATCAACCCTAGTAAAAGCCACACTGATGATCTCCTTTTGTTTGATGTATATTACAAATTCTACAGCATAGAAAAATTCACTGTGGTTTGGAAAAAGAGAGGGGTGGGGGCTGAAATGTGTTTGTCCAAGCTTTAACTGCTGTACATATTATCCCAAAATCTCAGACCTCCCAGGAAAGGATCCTCTATCGACAGTGAAGGTCTCTTCTCCTAAGCTAGCAAGTGGTAGGACAAGAGGAAATGGTCTCAAGTTGCACCAGGGGAGGTTTAGATTGTATATGAGGAAAAAATTTCTTCACCAAAAGGGTTGTCAAGCCCTGGAACAGGCTGTCAAGGGCACTGATGGAGTCACCATTCCTGAAGGTATTTAAAAGCCATGAAAACATGGCACCTGGAGGCATGGTTTAGTAGTGAACGTGGTGGGGGAAAGCTTGGACTTGGTGATCTTGGAGGTCTTTTCCAATCTAAACAATTCTATGATTCTACAAGGGAACATTTCTAGAGAATGATTCACACTATCCAACAATGAATGTAAACTATTGAATTATAAACTATTGAATTGAATATATGAATTGTTGTATTTAAGTTATTCCTCATCCTCTGACAGTGATTCTGTCACTTCCTCACAGCAACACAATATCAGTCAACTAGTCCAGACCTGGAGTTTTAAGCTGCAAATCTCTAAATTGTAAATAAGACCAGAAACCACAGAGCCTCTCAAGAACACCGTGGGGCCTCTTCTCCTCCTGCTGCTCCCTCTTGGTTGCTGCACTCCTCCGTTTTGGACACAGACCCTCCCCACCCTTCTGTCATTCCCCTGCTCCCAATTTTGTCTCTCACTCTGCAGAAAACAAAAACTGAGCTTTCTTTAGTATGGCAGGACACCAGAGTTTACCATCCTGACCTGAAGACAGGTTCTGTTCCTCCTGGCAAGCTCCGACAGCAATTACCAACAGGACAAAGTCATGGGAAATGGTTTGCTTTTTGTTTTTTAAATCCACGGGATATGTCAAAGACAAGCTTTCCTGCTCTGGCCTTTTTATAGCTGATAACTTATGTGTCCACATATTCTAGAGAAGAGAAGGAAATGCATAGCTGCCAAATGACAGCAGGCATGAATCAAAGGAAAAAGAAAAAGAAAAAGAAAAAGAAAAAGAAAAAGAAAAAGAAAAAGAAAAAGAAAAAGAAAAAGAAAAAGAAAAAGAAAAAGAAAAAAAAAGAAAAAAGAAAAAATGAAAAGGTGGAAAGGACCTTGATGCTTTGTAACAAGAGGGCTAAAGACCTTGAAAATTCACAAGCCTTTCACAGTCCATCTAATGCTGGCATTAAGGGTCAAATTCTGTGTACCACAGAAAATTCAGTTCAGAGACCAATTACCAGAAGTTACAGCTGGAAAAAAGAAGGATAGTATTCAACATTGTTTAATAATAATAATCCAATAATTAGACACTCGTGTTTGGTTCCAACACGAAAAAAAGCTGAATGAAATTGCGTTTCCATTTATTCTGAATTTCCAGGTCTCATTTCTTCCAATCTCAGCCAGAAAAGATTTCAGAGCACTTGCTACAAAATTACAGCTGCTACTTAGAGAGGTGGATCATTCAAAAATCATCACCTTTGCAACACTTTAACACAAAAGAGAGGCAGTCTATCATGAGGAGCTAAAAACCCCCGACCAAATGCAAATTAAAAAAACACATTCACTGTTTTCTTTTTTGTGTGCCAGATGTGATAATAATGAACTATAATATCTTCTTCCTCTCTGAGCCTTAGTACAGAGAATCACATCTTCACCAGAAGCCATTAACAAAAGTGTAACTTTCTGAAAATCCCAGAGTATAAATTCATTAATTTAGTCAAACACCCTGAGAACAGGTAGATACAAAGTCAATTTGATAAATTTGGGATACATTTCTCTTTCTCCTTTTGCTTTTCTGTTACTCCAAAAAGCCATTACTTGGTTCCTTATTTCAACTACCATTCATTTCCACAACATTCACAGAAGTTGTTGAATAATAATCATTATTCCTGCAAGAAAAATCCTTCCGTTGCCAAGATGTGTGTGTGCATCCAGACTGGTCCTTCAATAGAGATAACTGCTACAGAATACTTTATCTCCATGTCTTCCATACTGGTTTTTGATTCCTCTCGCTGAATTACTTTTAAAAAAATAATGAAAAATCATTTGGGTAGGAAGAAAGGTTTTGTACCACTTCCATAGAGAACTTGTCACCATGTAGGTGCTGTAGAGAGAAAGTGACAATTGTATCTCACTAATTTGAAACCCACTTTGGAAACTATACCCCAGAAGGCACAGGAAATCCTGTTCCTGAAATGCTGATGTCACAGTGGTAGAACAACAGCTCCTATAAACACAGGACACCAAACAACATTTTAAGACAAAAGTAAAGATTAGAACAATCATGTAAAACACACACAAGGATTAACTGAGAAGAAGAATTCATTAATGAGGCAGAAATTCACAAATGACACACCAGCTCCTGAGGGAAGATCAGCTACACAGATATTGAATGCAAAGTATTTGTCTGACCTTTAAGAAGAAAAGCAAATAGCTTTTTAATAAGAAGGGCAACAAAACTTACAAAAAGTAAAGTTATCTTCCACTTTGAATTGCCAGTTAATAAATCAGGATGTAGGATCTCTCTGCTTGATGACACCCTAATTCCACATCAGATAGAAGCACTCATTTAAAAAAACCCACAATAATTTGTAGGTGAGAATTCTGTTAGAAAAAGACCATTGAAACTACAGCCAAGCATAATTAAAGTCATACAAGTGTTTCTTCACATCCAAAAATTATGTTGCAGTCTAAACTTTTTCCCTGAAGAAGCAGGTTGATCAGGAAGCACCATCTTCCAGTTTGGGGTCATGGACTCGGAGCAGCCTGGACCAGATTGCCTCTGACCAAATGCTGCTCCCAACTAACAGTCCTGCACTGATCCACTTGAAAAGAAAAAGTGGGAAAGCCTGTTTTCTTCTTAATGGACAGGTGTTCCCCTGACACAAAAACCTAACCCATCATCCCATTTGGTTTGCTGACTGGAATCCTTATGGATAGCCTGAAAGGAAGACAATGGGTGGAAATGGCCATGGAAAGTTAATGACTCTTTCAGTGTCACAGATGGTCACTCCAACTCCTCTAACTCCGGGAAATTGCTTAAAACTCCCTTATTCAATTAGAAGTAAAAACCTAGAAAATCGCTGTACGAGCAGCAAATTCGACAGGAGTTTGCCACAGGATAAAGTGCAGGAAAAGGGACAGAGACATTTTGATACCTACCTAGGCAGGAAGAAGATGTTTTATCATACCACAGAGAAGGGATATAACGGCCACCATAGGGCTGTCATGAAGGAACATTTAAATTTTGTAATCACCTTTTATACATTTTGACAGCAACAAAAAAATCACACTGAGAAGTGCAATCAAAATTAAAATTAATCTGGTTTGATAGGAGAGGTCTCAATATTATATAACTTGATTCAGTAAATTCCTAATTATTTACAAATTTATATTAATTCCATATAGCTAAAAATTATGTTGTATCCACATCTCCCAATTTTCAAAGAGCGAAATCACTGAGGATAAATAATTTAATGTACTGAACACATATGAATAACATTCATGAGACAAATACTAACATGACAATAAGATCTTTGAAACAACACTGTTATCTCCCTCAGAAACTGGACAACAAGGATTTAGTCCACTTATCTCAGGTAATTTTAAAGATATCCCAATTCCTTAGACTTCAGCCATATCCCTCTGAAGTGTGTTTCCATCTTTGTTGCTAAAGTTGGCTTTCTGAGAGAGATGAATTTAAACTCAATACCCTGGATATCCATTTTATTTTCCATAGTGTCATTGTCTTTGTTCTGCACTTTAAGCCTGACCTGAAACTAGCAATTCATCATACTGCCCAGCTAACAAAAGGGGAGAGCCTGTACAATGGAAAATGTTGCTGAGGGTCTGCTGCTGTTGCCAAACTCTATCTAAAATAGTTTCTTGATCAAGGTCCAGCCCATTTTATTTTTATCTCTTTTGTAACACAAGAGAAACAACTTGGCAGAAGTCTGCAAAAACCATTGGTGGAAAGACAGTATACCTACCAGGTACCAGAGCAGCTGGCAACAGACACAAGTGTTCCCAGACAGAACTATCAGGAGCATGTAAATAAAAACATAACTTCCATATAGCACTGCCACAGCCTGAGTGCTTTTTAAATCCACCTCCAAGGTAGCATCCACTTGTGCCTGATTCAGCCGTGGACAACCAAGAGGCAAAGCACGACCTTGTTCCCATGACTATCAGAACTGTGATCAGGATCCCTCTCAATACCCTCCCATTTGTTCCCTGCGAGCACAAACCATCGCCAAATCGAGCTTGCTGCCAGTATTTCATGGGAGTGAATCCCTGACCTCCTCAGCGTGTCTGAAATGGAAACCAGACTTGAGGGAACCCTCTGAATGGAAACTAAACAAGCAGTTGCTCACATTGAACAGATAATGGCCAAATATAGAAAACTAATTACAGGTTGAAAGTAGTGCAGATAGTCAAGTACAACTGGGGTTTTACCCAACTCAAAAAAAAAATCACCGCCACAGAAGGAAGCATTTCATTTCTGTTGACTCAGTCTATTAATTAAGGTAAACAAAACTGTTTTAAGTTCCAGGCAATTCATGTATTTTATTGTTTGTGACTAATCTCAGTAGGAAATTTATGAGGGCCAAGGGCCATTTCAGAAACATACAGTCTGATGTGAGTACAGGAGACTGGACTGGAAGTATTTTTCTGCTTGCAAAGAGTATTTTACAATTATTACCCTTTTTCAAACTAAAAAAGAAAGAACTCAGGCCTCTAAAACTTCATCTGACTTGGTTTCTAAATCCAAACAACCTTCAGATTACCATATATCACCATATTTCTGTCACAATTAATAATCATTCACAGACAAAGACTCACAAATCAGATGTGCATTCTGACAGCTTCAAAATACAGAGAAACCAAGAGGCAATTTTTCCTCTCAGTTCTCATCAAGGTCCTGGTATTATCTTGATTAAATGAAACATTTTATTTTGAGCCTGACACTACCTCCATGGTCAGGTGCTGTGTGTACACATGGAGAAAAATATTCAAGGCCAATTTAATCTACAGTAACAAAATTAAGCAGGTTTGGTTACCTGCACTGACTGAGAGGACTGGCCTTTCCACGACACAAGCTCACATTTGTAAATTTACAGTGCAAATTAACCAAATAGTTTCCAGAGACATGAATTTCATGGAGCTTTCCAAGGATTCTTGGGGGTGGAAAAATATGTTCCATTTGAGAGTATGCTCTGTCTGTGCCACAGTGCCTGTGGCAGCCCATACTTTTTATTCATCTACACCCAGATCAAAGCGTTCATCCCCAACAAGCACAGCCATTGACATCCACAGGGCTGTTTCAAGCTACTCCACGAGAAGAGGTGTCTGAACATTTTTTATAGGTGTTTGAACAGAGTAAATGATGACCTATACAAAAATAGCAATAAGGAAAACCCAAGCCACAACCACACAGCAAAGCAGAATGTGTAACTCCGAAAAAAATCCTCCCTTCAAGCAAGGCAACTCCTCTTTCAGTGTGACCTACAGGATCAGCTACAAAGTACTCCCACAGCATGATTTTTCAAGCCTTTTCTGGACAGCACAGTACTGCACCTGGGAGATTCACGGGTCAGACGTTCTCTGTTTGTGCTGTCTGGATATCTGGGTAGCTTTGATTCATGTACCACAGGATTTGTACAGAATCCAGCTGCTGCAAGCATAATGAAATTTATACCTTAAATCTCTTCTCTGTGTTAAAGCTGCTCTCCAAAAAGGTTCTGTCAGCCCAGAAAAAAAAAAAAATTAAAAATGGACAGGGAGGATTTTGCCAACTATATGTTTTACTAAACTTTAGAGCTTTGTATAATGTGTGACGTGTTGCAAGGCTCACCAATGTCAACACATCTACAGTCAGGATAATTTTCCCCTGTGCATTCTGTACTTGTTTGATACTGCTATAAGAGCATGATAATAACAGATTTAATAAATGTTTGGCAAATTAACTCTTTATCCAGAATGCTTTGCAGGGCCCAGAGCATGATACCTGTATTATTATTATTATTATTATTATTATTATTATTATTATTATTATTATTATTATTATTATTATTATTATTATTATTCCAAGAGTTCCAGGCAAATAAAAGAACTTAGGATAAAATCCTGGTTCTCTTGAAGTCTGGAATTTTTCCCACTGGTCTTTACAGAGCTAAGATTTCACTCCTGATCCCTGTCATAAACACAACAACAAAAAAATAGTAATAATCTGAATAAACAATAGACAGCACAATGCTGGGAGGTTGAGAAGAGGGGATAGCAAATCCAGAGACAGAACTGCATGGTTATGCAAACTTATTATGAAACATCAACATGCTTTTTCAAAGCAAAGAAAATAATAACCAAAAATAGAAGGAGTGGAATAAATAATACAGGAATAATACAGTCAGTGACTGTATTATCCTGTTTCATAAAAGGGAACACAAAGATTCACAGAGGTTTGCACCAATTCTTGGTTTTATGAGAACCAGATTACTTTGCAGCTGAAGAAGGAATTTAAGAAGGAAACTTAGAAGCTGAATTTCTGAGCAGGAATTTAAGGAAAGTTTGGTAAGAATTTTGAAAATACAAACTTTTTGCCCAGTATCAGTCAGCAGGACCATTTTCAATGATAGAGTGAGGATTTTGAGCTGCTGAGTTCTGACCCCCAGCCCCACATTCAAAGATTTTGAAACACCAATGTTGGTACTCTCCAGATGACATGGACATCATCTACCTGCCCTGGTTGTATTTTTGTGTAGGGGGGGTGGAGATAGGCTTCTGCATAGGAGAAAGAACACAGAGAAAAGGAGAGGAAAGAACACAGAGAGGCTTGGTGAGCGTCACCAAACTCCAACACAGAACTGTTCACCAAGGTCTGAGTTTCCCTATTGTGGTTGCGCCAAGATTTATTAAAGCACAGCATGTGTTCACTTATTTCTATCCAAAATTAACTAAAAAGGCACTTCGCATCTGCTCGAAGGGGGAAAAAAAAGAGAAAAGTTTGTTTATTTGGCAAACTTTGTTTAAAAATCTGTTTCTTCCAACGTTTGTCTCTTCAGTTCTTTTTGTTTGTTTGATTGGGGTTTGGGGGGCTTTTTTGATTTTGTCCATGGGCGTGTTCTTCCCCTCCTGCACCTCTCTTCCCCCATCTGTTGACCTCACTTCAGCACATAGTTTCCCACCTACTTTGCCAAAAATGTGTAAAACTTGGGGTGTCTGCTCCAACTACTTTGTGACCTGTAATTGTATCATTAAACTAACATTTGCTCTGTCAGTCCCTGAAACTTTAATTAGGCTCTTCTGCTCCCTTCGCCCTTGCATGCGTGCAGAGCAACGCTCCCACATGGAGGTGACAGGGAATGGCCTGTAACAAACAAGCTGGGGAAAAAACAGAAACCCAAACGCTGAGTTTTTGGTGTTTTACAGTGCCAAGTACTATCCTCCCCGCATATGAAATGCTTTCCTATGCAAAATATTTTCCTTGTCTTGCATTTCCATCAAAGCCCCCTTCTCTCTCCCACTGCCATCGCTAAATTCTGCTAGTCTGTGGACAGTAATATTCCAAATCCTCTCAGAGGCCCAGAGAAAAAGATCTATTCCTTGAAAATTCAGTTCTCAGCCACAGATACAGGCCACACAGCTCACTTTATTTTCACCATCAAGTCTGGGTCTCTAAGACTACTCTATTGCATATAAGGAGTTGGATGAATACCTTGAAATAGAAAGATTCTCCTGCATCAGAATCATTAATACAGGTAGGAAATAATTATGTGTACATATGAAGCAGTACTTGGGGACATTTTGGGAGCAAGTTTCCACAAAATCCAAAAAAGAAAAATTACCCTGAAATGAGTAAATACCACAATTTTCAGAGTTAGAAATAATTTTGCCTTGTTAGAGTGATCCCTTACTAAATTTAGTGGGTAGAGACAGAGAATATAATATTTTATACCACTGCAATCAGCTCCCTATTATTTCAGCAGCTGCAAACTAGGAATCACTGAGTATTTCAGGGAACATTCTTAGAAATCAGATCTAGTTGTTTTGTTGATTTATATCTGTCGCAGGTAACATATCTTCTCTAAGAAGGAACGTTTACAAGACAGGCTGTTTGACATAGGAATCTGACATAGGTTTACCTCTTCAATGGAATGAGGACAGTGGTGTTTCCTCTTTTTCTCTATGATCGATTCCCATGGCAACATAATTTCTTATTCACATGTTTTGTTTAGCTCCATCCAGTAGGTGTTACAGCTGTCCTTCAATAAAGCTAAATCCTTACAAGATGTTCCCTTCCATTGCCACATACTTGGAGAACATTTAAATCCACATGACATCAAAGAAGAGAAGCCAAATCTTCCAAATCCTAATACTTTCATTTGATCATATTCGATTTCAGTGTTGGCAGATGGGTGGATTTTCCTGGTACCCTCCTCAATTTCTTAGAGGCAGAATTAATCCAGAAGTATGTTCTTTGAAGAGATTATATCCTGAAAGGACAAAAGTGAGCATAGGGAAAAATCCATTTACAAATACTCTGGATAGGCACTGGCTGACCACCCAGCAAGGCTGGGAAGCCGTGTTCTATTAGGAAATTGCCAGGCACCTTGCATAAAGGAGAGACACACCCATGGAAAACCAGGAAAACAGTAAAATCCTGCCTCTAAATCCATTGCTCTTTAATAGAAAATCTAATTTCTTAAGGTAAAACATAGCTCAGCTCTGAAGTAGCCACTGTTCCAAAGCACAGTCCCATCAAGACAGAGATCCAAGATGCAGCACCTGAAAACAAAAATTCCACAAATTTCCCTCCAAACCAGCACCAAACAGATCTAGGGTACCTTCTGAAGGTTTGCTCCTCCACTGTGTTCAGAAGCATTTAAACATCACACAAAGTGTAAACTCAGGGGATGTTGTCTCCTGGCCTTGGGGGAAGTGGAGCTCCTACAATCAGGTGGCCTTGGAGGGAATCCCCAGCCATGGTCCCTTCCCAGCTCCACGCACTCCAAGGGCAGTCAAGTGTCCATCTTCATGAGCAGAGAGTGAAGAGTAAGCACAGAAAAGATAAAAGTGACATTGCCATGGCAGAAGACCTTTTTCTGGACCCTGTCATCTTTGCCACTCTAAAATGCACAGAATTTTAAACAACCACAATACCTCAGAATTACTGAGCGAACAGTAAATTAATTTGCTTTACTCATTTAATCATGAGTCTGGGTGAAAAGGTATCTCCAATATCTCTTCCTCATAAGAGAAAGAGATTCCTTAGGAGAAATGGAATAGGTGCTGCTTTTTCAGTGATAGAGAAACTGATTTCTTTATTTAATAAAAATACAGCACTTTTAAATAAGCATGAAAAGTATGTATTATCAAACCACATGAACTCCCCTCTGAAGTCTCCACACACAAAAAAGAGAAAAACACAATGGGCTAATTTCTAAACAAAGAATTGTACATTTTCCCATTTGAAACTGTTTACAAAAACTAAAACCCAGTCAAACTGTACTGAGAGTGAGAAACAAGGGTTTTCAATTCATCCGTGCCTCTTCCTTCAAGTGTGCCTTTCCCCATTTAAGAAAATCCCAAACAATAACAACATACTAAAAAGCCTAAACTTTTGGCTAAGTTTCCAGCTGCTAATTTTGTCTGTCATGAGCTGCTATTGTCAGTCTGAGGGAGGGATTGTTCCCAACTTAAAAAAAAAAAAAAGTAGAAGATGCAAAATATACTCAAAGTAACATCTGTGTTTTCTGATTTTATTAAAGCATTTTGTCTTTGTTAAACAGAAATAACAAAACACTGAGCCCTTCCCATCAGTATTCATGACGTCTGCCTTTTCATACAAAACCCTCTGAAAGAAAATTCCCCCTGGAAAAAAAAAATACTTTCCTTATAAAAAAACAGATTGTGAGACAGATGATTGCATTGTTTAATCAAATTTCCATCTGAAAACTCTTTTCCTAGTTTTAGATTTAGCTCACTCAGTAAGGCACAGGCACTAGGAAGCACGTGGAAGTATAAAGTAGCGGCTCCTCCATTTTATTATCTCCCTTGTGCTTTGCAATTGGCAATTGAAAAAAGGGGAGGAACAAAAGTAGCAGACATAAATTAAGCCCTGCTTTTTAAAGTTCAAACTGAATTTTCTTTATTTTTCTACAGCTGCCAGATAAGCAGGGTAAACCCACTAATGCATGTTTAATATATGAAAACTCATAATGTTCAGTAGTACGACCTCCATTGGAGACATTAGTTCAGGCCAGTGAACTTGGAGCAAGCCAAGTGTGGAAATGTGGAATTGGGCCAGTGACCCCCACCAGTGCCTGTCATATCTGCTGAAAGCAAACTTGTCAAATATAGAAGGGGCAGAAGGAGGACAAGAGTATCCTTAAACCAGGGAGCAGCAACAAAGCAAAGATGCCCATCATCTATTCACAGTTGTCTGTTGTTCAGTAAGGACTCTGGCCATCTCAGGAACAAAAAGTCTGGTTATAGCCTCAACCTTTCAACCCTGGCTGGTCTGGGGGCCTTTCATTTCACAGGCTCCCCAAAGCTGATGAGTGATCATACAGCTATGATACGCTCCTTGCTGTTATCATCTCTTCAAACATACTCTGTACCCAGCAGAAGAGGGAGAGAGTATGCCCAGGACTGCTAGCCTGCCATAATAAAAGAGCCACTGTTCTTCCCCTTCAGCTACAAAAACAGTCTTCAAAAATAGTTGATTGGTTGTATTAATAGTAATTCCTTAGGATTTTTTTTAATAAATCAAGCCATTTTAAATATCTGCCTTGCATCCTAAGTGGTTTTAATTCATTCGTGAATGTTTTTCCCAGAACTTTGGCTGTGGCCTGATTTCTTTTTGTCCCCTCAGTTTAGTTCGTACAGTTTTACTCCTCAGCAAAGCAAGATGTAACTGCAAGGGAAAATCCCCCATGAGCACTCGATTTTACAGGCAGGGGAAACACTTAAACCCTCACCATTGTCAAGAGAAGACAGAGAACCTGTGCTGAATTCATAACAAAACCACAGAAATTTGTAGGACACATTCAGCTCTCATAGCAACAAGCTTTGATGACCTCCCTCAGTGTTCATTTCCCATGTACTGCTTCCATGACTACTCTGTATTTCCAATTCTCCTTTTTGAACAGACATGTTGCAAGTGAGACACCTGATTCTCTCTCCAGCAAGGCACCAGCAGTGGCCCTTGTGTGAAAGCTGATCTCTGGGGTCTCTTCCCACCCATGGCTCCTAACAGGTACCTACCCCACTTACCCAGTCACACCTCAGCACTTCTGTCAGACATGAACAAGCACAGTTCTGCTTTTTTAACGCAAGAAAGTCTGCTGGTGCTTACCATTTCATATTTTTGCATTTTGGAGGGTGTGCATAAGAAAGCAAGCTGGATTGCTAAAAAACCTCATAATTTTATCCTCTTCAATACAGATTCCTGCCCACCAGATGAAAAGCCTGATGGTTCTCGCTGTACAGAGCACTCTTTGAGTACATCCCTAGTGCCTTGCACCATCCTATGCAGGCTGCTGTCTTGATTGGGTTTGATCACGTTTTCTTATCCTGGAGGTAAAGTTATACTGTGATAATTTTTAGACATCTTATGCCATGTTCCTAAAAGGTAACTTCTAGGATAGCCACATCCAGGTTAGGCATTTTTAAGAGAGAGATTTAAGGTTTTCAGGTAGTTTCTCATTTTGTTTGTTCCATTGAGATAAACTTCAGTGTCCTGAGTGAACTGCGGTCTACCAAAACAAGTATTTACAAACACAAATTTGAAAAAAATACATACTACTACGTGTATAACTTCTGGCATCAGTCCCAGATAGGTGAGGCAAAAGAATCAGGATATTATACCTAAGAATAAATAATTTAAGTAACATATTTTTACATGAGTGCCTCCCCTTGAGTTCACTTTGCACACGGATGTTGGAAGTATGTCTTTATTTCTTCCAAGAAAGAAAAAAAAGAACTCTCCAAAGATACTAGAAAATTAATATTATTTATATTACAACCAGATTTTATAGCTGGTAGTTAGTATTTACAGCTAATAAGGTGAGCTAATTGTAGCTTCTGCTGTATCAAACACAACTGTTCAAATACAGCATGACACCGGAGTACTACACCGAGTGTCATTTAAGTGATGCTACTTTTTCAATGAATCTTGGAGCCAAAAAAAAAAAAGAAAAAATCCATTATCATTGCAAGACTTTGTATTACAAAAAATGAAGAGATATAATTTCAGAGATGCACAAGTGACATATTCCTTATACATTCCTATGTTATTTGCCCACAGTAACCAAGTCTACTTAATGACAAAGAGGAAATCACAGGTGAGCCTATCTCATGAATATAAATCTGTTTCAGGGAAAATTCTTGGAATGTAATTGAGAAAACAACCCTAAAATTGGAAGCCCTTAAAGTAAACTGTGTCATCCTTTAGCCTCATTACTACTTCCCAGCTTAAAATGAGGGGTGATTATTGAGTATTGTCAAAATACTCCCAGCTTCACAAGCTCTGGGGATGATTTCTGTGCACTCAGCCTGGTGAGATGGACCTTTACTTGCCATCGTTATCTCTGAAACACACAACCCCGTTGTGGAAAAAAAATCCCATAAGATGACCTGTTTCCAAATTCATGCTGGTAACAGAATTATGAAGCTCAGTCTATGATTTATTATTTTGCATGTTATTTATTATAAAGCTTACAGACAGTCCTGAGAATATTTAGAGAATCCAGAGATGGAAACCAGCTTATGGGAATCGCTAAACACAGAGTCAAAAAGGATGGCAAGATCAAGTCATCAAAATTCAGAAAGCCTTAAAAGTCAGACTTAATGTTGGCCACACAACCTTAATTGACTATGAGGAGTTTTGGGCTTGGTGTGCCCTCATTTCCCTCTGTATTTTGGGCTCTGCCATCCATAGGGTCAGAATGCACTCTTAAACCAGATGAAAACCTCTCCACACCTGGGCAGTGATCTCCCTCCTTTTACTACTTCTAGCACAGATAAGAAAGCAGAATTTTACTCCATCAAAAGGTCAGAATGTGAGCAAGTAGCACAGGCAGAGAAGGGGCTTTTCCCTCACCCAAGAACAACAAAGAGTGCAGTTTGGGAGATGTAGGGATGCTCTTTAGCAATTCACATTTAGCCACATCCTCCTCTGCTCCCCCTTAAGTTTGTTTTCAGTTTGCTTTTCTGCTTGTTATTTTTGGGGGATGAGGTGGGAAGCACATGTTTGTTTATGGAGTGCTTGGCAAGGTTGGTTGCATCCTCGAGCCCTTTCCCATTACACTGATACTGAACATTCCTATAAACCCTATGGCCTTTTCCTAACACATTCCTGGCCCATATTCCAGATTTTACTCTAGTTAGTACCTCATGTCAGAGCTACCTGTTCATCCTAACTGAAGACTTAATCAGTTTTTAAGGAGACCCTGTAGGTAGGCATGTAAAATATACAAAAAAATATGAAAAATTTATAGCGTTTCACAAAATAAATGGAATTCAGAAGGCTTTTCACCACAGGGTTTTATGAGGGGGCATATCTCAAAAGAGCTGCAATGTTTGTTTCAGCATTGTTCCTAACAAGAGTTACAAAGGTTTCTTTTCCTGCAAAGTTATCTTTAGCAGTTATTTTTAGGGTTTGGTTTTCTATCTGATGCAATTACAGTAAGTTATATATGCTATTTTTTAAAAAAATACATCTATGGTTCATTTTGGTGTCAAATTTTCAAGACTTTTACTTGCAAATTGATTTATCTTTTCTTTTATGTTATGTACTGACAATCAAGAGGTAGGCAAACTTGCCTAATAAGAACATTAACATTTATCCACAATGCAAATGGTTTTACATGGTCAGAGTTCCTCCAAATATTAAGTCTTTGCTCAATCTCTTAATGTATCAGCACTGCTCTGGGTGTTCATTACAAATCCAAATATCCCTTATTTGGAATTTTATAAATTGTCTTTCAATTTTGGATGTACAGTCACGGTTTTAATGAGACCTGCCTACCCCAAGCCTATTAACCACTTCCAAAAACACTTCAGATCTTTCATCTAACAGCAGTTCAAACCTTAAAGTTGTAATTTCTCTTTCTGAGCACTATCTCCTAATTTTGTGTGTCTCTGGTCCTCTCCTGTACCACAAACATGTATCTCATTAGACCACATAACATCCATGTTTAATTATCCTTAGCAGACTAAAATTTGCCAGTTTCCATATGGCTGATCTGTTCAATCTGCCTGGTTTTTCATTATTTATTCAGGGGGAAAAAATGGCAATTTACAAAAACAAATTCTTTGTTTCCCCACTGAAAGACCAGTTTCTATTCTCTGAGCCAAAAAAACTAGCACTAAACAATATGTACAACAGAAGCAGATGTAGCCATTATGGTGTGGCCTGGTGCTTTGAGAAAAGGGACAGCACAGGTAAAATTAACGCATTAATACATTTACTTCAATGTGTTTAACCTCTCCTACTTAGCATCATTCATGTTATTCTTGTGAGTGTAGGGAAATTTAAACTTACTCATCCCGGTTTTCTGCAATCTCACCACCAGACTCCTGGCTCTGTGGATCAAGAGGAAAACACTCACAGAACATATACCTAAATATAGTCAGTGCTTTCAGCTGGTGACCAACCACCTCTGCTGTTGTCAAATTCAGCATCAAACCCATGGATCTATTTTGTATCAACACAGTTGGTTTTCTGGATGGCTTTATTTCTCCGCAGAATAATGTCAGGGTCGGTGCTGAGGACCAGGGCTGCACCAGCAGAGCAAACATTAAGTTATTATGTCCCTTTCAGAGAGCATAAAAGTTACTCTAGCTTGAAGCCATATGGCCCAGAGGCATGTTGACATATCTCAGCAATAAAGGGTTGTGTTACAGAAGGGACCATGCCCAGGAGATCAAAAAAGTTGGATCAGCTACTTGACCAGTGTCACTTGACTGAACCTGAGCAAAGAGCTGGAACAAAGTGACATGAACTCATCTGCGACCACTGTCTAGGAGCAGGGACCTTTAACAATGGCAGCACCTGCCAGATCGCCGCTCCCCTCCCCAGTAAAGTCACCAACAGCCCCCTCACTGTTCTGTCATGTGCCTGGCACAAGGCCCCTATTGTTATCAGCCACTCTCACTCCAATAATTTCTCCTCTAAATGACACTGCACCATCACAGGTCATTTTAAGGGGACTGAAAAGAAAGATTTTGCATCTGTTTTGAGTTGTAGGCACCAAGGGGGAGGGGGCTCAAAACCCCTTGATAGCTGGCAAATGGTAATAGCAAAATGTCTCTATTGTTTGTGTCTGAACAAACAACCATACTACATGAGAGTTTTTATTGTCCTCAAGGCAATCTGCCACGATTGCTCCCCTTTGCCCATACTCTACAAATAGGGAGAAAAAGAGAGAGAAAAAAAATCACCACAACAGTCACAGTCAGGAAACCTTAGTGAGAGTTTAATGACCAGCTACCAACTAATGGATGGTGAGTAACATATGGCAGAGCTTGGCCTCTTCACATATTGATTAAAAATAACTTAAAATTTAAAGCCAAGTTTGTTTGTCTAGGTTCCAGCTTCTCAGCAGCCACTTAACAATCTGAATAAATCTAAAGAGGAAAAGCTTAAATTCTAACTAGCTCAAGGCAAAGCAGAACAAAGTCATTGTCACATTACATAATTGAATCTATTACATTTACCCAAGATTAACAGCCAACACTTAACGATTTTCTGCCTCTACCTAAAATAGTTGCTGATGTAAACAGCAAAGCAACTCTTTGCAATATTTGGTAACCTTTGTGGAGTGCCTTTATTAGATCCTCTTTATTAAACACAAATATTAATGGCCACAATCAAGACAAGCTACTCACATTTTAACAACATAAAATTATTTAATGCGACAGAATGAGTCTGCTCTTATGCCTTTGAAGCACCACTTGAGTTCAATGGTCATACTTTTATACACATCTTTGTTTTCTTTTTAGGTTGATGAATGTCAGAAGCTGTAGCACTTGAGATAATGGCTCCTAGTGGATGGATTTAAATAAAGTCTAACTGAATTACTTTTTATTTGCTTTCAAAACCAGCCACACATATTAACAAATGGATAGATAAAAGCATAGAAATTACAGTACCTATCTCTATCAAGAATTAGCTGTGCAGCTAAGAAGATTCCAAGTAAATGAAAGGAACAAAAAAAAATAAAAATTGCTGGTGATGAATTTTAAATGGTGATTATTTGGAAAAGGAAAAAATGGAAAAGTCCTCTATGGCTCAGCTGAACACAGTAAGGAACTGGATAAAGACTTGGGATAATTGGAAGCCGACAGAAATTGGTGGCTAAAGCATAAAGCACTCAGTTAATCTCAGGAGGTTGCAACCTGCTCCTGATTCGAGAGCTGAACTGCTCCATAACCTTGGACAGGTCACTTTGTCTCCAGTTTCTCCCTTACATTGTTTTTAGAGATTCTACAAAACGTTCTGATTTTTGTTGAGGCTCTGCCTACTTCATGAAAGAGTTACCAATACAGGATTCAGTGCTGAGACCCCCAGATCCCCTGCAAACACTTCCCATACCTTGCAAAATTAAAAGATAGGTATCAAAAATTTCTCTTTGGAAATCCAGGTATTCCAGAGAACACCATCATCAACTTAAAGTAGCAGTGAGGCAAAGTATGTACCTCATTTATAATCCATGATTCCCATGGATCAGCTGAACTGGCACGAACTGCAGGATGCAGGCAGCACAAATACTGGGAGCAACACAGATTCCCTGGTTCCTGTGAACCGTGGTCAGAAGAACACCCAGAAACTGTGCTGAGGGCATTTTTGGGCATGAAGAAATGGCAGAGGACATGTTAGAAAACACAGCACTGATGACGTGATGGCAGATAAAATAAATGACAGATGATGGCAGAAATGATGAGAGAAGAAAATGTGTGTCCCTTTCCTGAGTAGCAGCAGCAGCAATGCAGGGAGTGGGCAGCACAAGCATGGAGATGCAGCTTGGTTCTCAACCAAAAGGTCAGTTGATTCCATATTTTAGTAAAGTGGCTTTAAAATATTTTAACAGCTTTGACTTGATTGCATCTGCTTATTTCTCTTTAAAGGAATTGCTAAATTACACTTTAAGAGGGGAATTTATTTCTAGAGATCTTCTATTATGCCAGCACAGTAGTCCATAAGAGAATTTTGAAAGGGATTAAGCTACTTGTGGATGGAAGATAGAAAGAGAGGTCACAAAGTGCCATAGGAGTTAAGACCTAACTTGTTTAAATGCTTTTAAAAGAACACCACCAAAAAAAACACTGAATATGAAAATATAATCTTTGAGCACCTATAGATGTGTCAAAATCTGTCTAGCAACTATGCATTAACTGCAGAGTGCTCCTCAGAGATAACAAAGGAAGATTGTTGCATTTTACTGATTGGAAACTGGAATGTAGCAAGAGATTTTTCCAAGGTCACACAGGAAAATCTGTGTCAACACCAGGATTAGAAGTGAGATCATCTGGCTTCCAGCTCCATAAAATCATCCTTCCTCTCCAAAACAATTACTTGTCTTTTCTAACAATAAAAGCCACTGCAGGAAGGGGTGGTCTTCTGTTTTTGTCTTTTAAGTTCAGAAACATAAGGAATGATCATCTCTGGTCCTCCCTGCATTTGGACTTCCTAGATGCTTCCCGAGGATGGCCAACGCACGCTGAACATAGGAAATAAGTGAACTGCTTCACTCTCATCTCATTCCTTCCCCTTCATGCTCCTGTTATGGATGGTGACTCGGTCAGGCCGAATCAAAAAAATTTCGAAAGCCAATAAAAAGAAAAAAAATGACAGAATTTATTTTAACGATAGAGAAAATAAATGACATAATCTCATGCCAATTAAATGAACAAAAAAAGATAACAGCGAAACAAAATGACAGGGCTTCTGCCACGGGAGTTAACAATACTCGAGTATTGGGTGAACTGGGACTCTGCCCCTGTCACAGTAGTCCGGTGAGGTCCACGATTTTCTGCTCACCGCGCTCAGGTTTTATACAGTTTATTTAGCCTAAGGCCAGGAACTCTTTTGTTTCTTGGAATATTCTGACTTCATCTTTTTAGTCTGATGTTGAGACAATACTGACTCCCGGGTTAGTTTAAATTTCTGTACGGTCTGGATGTTCGGTTAACTTCTTCCCGGGTCTCCTCCCTTTTGCATTCTTCCCTTTCCGGAAGGTTTTTGCATATGTGTAGGCTTTGTATTTTCCTTTGCTGGGAACTCGGTGCATATGAGTAAATTTTATGTTTAATCATATCAGTTCCCCTGGATCACCTCGTTTGCATCTGTGTTTTGATACAATCTTTATTCAGTTTCCTTTCAGATTAGTGGCTCCTAGGCGTGTCTCGGTTCTCCCGGCTCGATACAATAGCTTTCTTGTTTTCTGGTATCAGTGTTGTTGTCAGGTACTTTAGGCGAAGCCCCGTTTGTCCGGTATTGCCTTTAGCGAGGTCTGATAGTGTTTTACTTGGTTTATTCAGTGGTTACAATACAGAAAAAAACCCTAAAAGCTACAATTTTAAAGAAATAATCTAAAAGCTACATTTTAATAAACAATTTCAATACAACCTTATACATAACTGATATGACATAAATCATATTGAAATCATACGAGCGAATTTGATATGCCTTGTCTATAACACTCCCAACAGCAAACAACCTAAATCAGGATTAAACAAACTAATCCTTGGCACACTCACTTTTCTTTCAGGTGTCTCCATGAAATCTGACCATATTTTCAAATATGACCGTATTTTTCAAATCCACAAGGCAGGAAGTACTGGTCTGCATCAAGAGAAGAGGAACAAAGGTTTAGACCAGGAAGTGGCTAAAAGTCAGACATGAAGGTAGGTATTTGAAAGTAGTTTCCTAACTCAAAGCTTAGTGCTTCACCTGTTGTATCCATCTGCATCCCAAAAGCCTGAAGGAGGTAACTGGGACTCAATGCAGATGCCTGCACCACCTTGTATTAACTCATATCAGCCAAGTATAAAACACTGAATGATACAAAACCGGGCCACACATTAATTGTGGCATTTAATATGCAATACGTTACCTATATTTGGTTGATTTTCATATCTGGGACAATGTAAGTGTGCCACACTGGCATGAACACACAAAAACAACTTCTGCAGGATCACAGCTGCCCTGTGAGCTTCTGGCAGGCCAGGGGTATCGACCAAGTGTCCACTGAAATTCTGTTCTTCACACTCTCATACCAAGCATTTTACACATTGTATAAACAGGATAAAACTGAAACCTTTAGAAGGAACATAAATGCCTTCCACAGAAAATATGCTCAGAACACCAAGGGTGCCATCATTTCCTCTCAGGCAGTGGCACGTTGCCCATAAACATCATTAGAGTTTATGTGCACAAAAATGATCTCTGAACTATTTGTCGTTAAATTTAATTAAAATCTCCTGTCTGAAGGGAAAAATAACAGGACCTGGGAGTGCATTTGGAAGCCATTATGGATGGCCTTTGTGTTGTGTGGAAGGGCACATTGCAGCTGCAATAGCCCTTGTCAGTGCAAGTGTTGAGTGCACGGCACTGGAGAGAGGCAAGGGAAGGCAGAGGAGAGGGGCTGCAGCCCCTGCAGCTCCCAGAGACCCTGGATCTTTCTGCCTGGCATGGGGATGCTGGGATTTTCATCATGGCAAATATTCTCCAAAAGGAAGGAAAGAGAGGAATAAGAAATCCTCATCAGACAGGTCTGATCCTGCTGCTGACTGAGCCCTGGGAAACTGATCTGCCTGGGCAAGGACAGGAGGGCACTTTCCAGGGACAGTTAGGGAAGCACAGGAATTTGCATCACCTTGGAAGAAGCTGCTGCCATAGATATTTTAGGATCACGGAGGACTTCCTCTTCCCTTCCTTGCACCCCTTCTCCCAGCAGGTCAAGCAAAATTCTGCTGCCCTGAGCTATATTTCTGAGCAATCTGATTAACATATGGATATACTCTGGCTTACTAAAAATGGGAAATCAATTTGAAAGGCAAGACAAATATTATTTGCTTTCTTTCCATCTGCTGTGATATGTGAACATGCTTGCTTTCAGCAGTGATACAGGATTATTGATTTAGGATATTTATGGTGTTTATGCCATTATCAGGCCAGCTATCAGAGGGCTGTAGGAAAGGCTGTTTGACCCTACAGGCTATTTAAATACATAGTTGCTTTTAAAAAGTCTGATTTTCTTATTCAAGTTGACAGCAATACTATTTCATGTCGTGCCTAAAGATACCATTTCCTGCTTTGCCATCCACTTCTGTTTGATTGCAAGTCAAATTAAATGTAATTGTTAAAGGTCTCCCCTCTCTGCATGGTGACCCAGATGCATTTCCAGGCTACTGCTCTGACCCTCTGGGTCTACAAAAAGCTGATTTTCATGGCACCATTGCCTTTTTACCCATAACCAGTCTGAGTCACTTTGCTGGAGGGAGCACAGAAAGCCAGAGGACCATTTACCGTAAGCACAGACTGGCTTTTAGACAGATGAGTTTAAAGAAGTCTCTACATAAATAACCAAGCCAAATAATTGTGAATTGGCCACAGATAACTGTCTAAAAAGAGATAGCAATGTGTGCTTCCAGCAGTAGCTCGGGCCAAAATGTGAAATATACAATTGGATTGCTGCTGATAAGCAATATCTTTTATAATAATATTGCATCCAATCCATAAACACTTCTCCACGTTGCTCAAGCCTTACTAGAACACCCACAGGTTGTCAGGAGGGCTTATTTTGGAACAAATTAATGAGAGCCTGTGCTCACAGAGAGCTCCATGTGGCAACATGTGGTTCTGTCAAAGAACACACTCCACACAGCAATTATTCTTAGGAGAAAAAGCACCTTTTAGGAATGGATTAGGATGGCTGATTCTCCTGGAAGTACTGGGCTGTTTGTGTTACTATCTTTTGGCCCTTCCAGCCTTATTTCTCTATCATTTTAAGTAGAAAATAATGGGAGAAAATTGCAGGGTACTGGAATATAAACTAATATACATTACTAGTAACTAATATACATTAGTTACTAAGTAAAGCATTTAATAACCAAGTAGATTTTTGACAACTATTTAATGAGTTATGCAGATAAAGCACTGAGCTGGGACACACAAGACTTGCATGTGATTCCTGCTTCTACCAAGGCCTTTCTAGAGACACTCTTAGACCTTAGACCTGGGTGCTCCCTGTGCATTGTCATGGCATCTCAGGTAACAGAGCTGGAACCGGAACAGGGATTCAACTCAGCTTGATGGAAGCCTGGATCCTTCAAAGGATCCAGACAGGTCAAACTAAGGCAAATCCCCAAAGCTAGAGCAGGGACAGGGCCTGTCAGATCTTCCCTGCCGTGAAGGATTTGGGACATTCACAGGAGAATGAGTGGGAAAAAACTAAGGTAAAGATGACTTCAGGAATTCTGAGAGGGCAAGGCAGACTAACGGAGAGAAGCACTGACTTACAAAGCTACATGGCTTGAGGTAACTCAAACAGGAATGCAAATTTAGGAAGCAATTCTGTGCTTAGAATCTGGAGGAGCTAAAAGGTCATGAGAAAAACTCAGTTTAGTTCCACCATATCAGCAAATTTCCTTCTGCAGCAGGTGATAACTGGCTCACATACATCTGGCTGCAGTTCTAGGGAAGCCCAAGGAGAAGGAATTGAAGCAGCAGCAGTGTATGAAATCGTCTGGGGTTATATCATGTTATAAGGTTACTCAAATGCAGCAGGGCTGTTGGAAGACACTGACTGTGCAGCATCCTGGCAGGACAATTCCAGCTCTGTATACAGCATGCTCCTGAGCAGCCAAGGGTTCTGCTGGGAGTTAATAACAATATTTTCTAATAATAAGCATAATTTGCAGCAAAAGTTACAGAATTAATCTTTGGGGTCAGGTAACCCTCATGTCTCCAAGGGTCTAACACGCTATCACAGGGACCGCTCCTCCTGACCGGAAGAGGCATTTAATAGGAAATCCTGACATCTGGAAGAGCACATCTGGCAACCATAATGTTCCCAAAGTTGCTAAGAGTCCTTTTACATCAAATTATTATCAACTTCCATGTGTCATGTTCTCTCTTTACAAAGTAGGCCTGCATCACCCACATTTATCCCACGAAGCAGCATCAATCATATAATAATCACCTGCTTATCTGTAGTACAGTGAAACTTTTAAGATTTTCCTGGTGCTGGCAAAAAGTCAAGAAGTTTATAGTGAGATGTCTTTTGTTTGTTCAGTATTACATGGCCGTTGAAAACATCCAGTCCAAGCTAATAAAAGGAGCACAGGAAGGAAGATAAAATCTTACGAGTCAGGCTCTAAGCCGAGCTCTGCATACAGGGGATATGAAGGAGTCTCTTGTATTTTCACATCCACTTGACATGAGGTTTCTTGCCTTTTTCTCTGGAGCCATCTGGGGTTGCTGCTGTCAAACATATCCAACAACATGTCCATAAAGCAATCCCCATCATAATTTGAAGTGTCTTTCCCACAGCGTAGGAAAAGTTCACAGGGGAAAAAGGATGTCTCTGAACAGCTACAGAGTCCGCCAAAACAGTGTGGCATTAAAAAAGAAGATGTTTCTGCAGCCCTTTTACCAATGTAAATCTCTTTTGTCTTCAAAGGCACCTCATCTGCCACACTGTTGTCACTTTTCCTGTGTTCAAGTCCTTTCTTGTGACCTTTTCCCCTTATCAAACCCAGAGTCTTCCCTATGGTTCTCTACTGACGTAACTCAAGACCCTCCCCACATAAGGCCTTGGAGCTCCCACTCATCCAGTTCTTCATTGCCTTCCATCTTTTCATCCATTGCTGCTCTGTCTTACCAGCACTTTGCAACTGGAACTGTTCTCTGCACTTGCCGATGAAAATCCTTTTTTTGGGAAATAGAAATAAAATATTACAAAGAAATTATTTCACAGAATCACAGAATCATTAAGGTTTGAAAAGACCTTTAGTATCAGTGATTCCAGCCCTTAACCCAGCATCATCCACGCTCACCACCAATGTCCCTAGAACCATATTCCCATATCTCCACTGTCTGGTGCACAGCAACAAAACATATCATTATTGCTCCAAAAGGGTATCAAATCAGGTCAAATCATAACTGGGTTTTCCCACATTTTTTTTTTAATTCATATTTAATAAAGTTAAACCAAGAACAAAGTAGAACCTGAGATTGCATGTCCCCATGTCGAACAAAATAATTTTGTTTGAACAAAATTATTTTTCTAGGATGGACTTAGCTTAGAGGAAAGGAGTTATATTTACAATATTCTGTGCATCTGTGCAAAGCTTACCTAAAATTGCAATGACTATGTGACACTGACTGTTGAATCACAGAGCCCTGAACCAAGTGTTTGGTTTTCACTCTGCAATCCCAGATAATTCTACTCACACACTACCTTCAAGTATCTGTGCCTTGACATTCCAAGAAATACCAAGGGTACTTTCCCTGACTCAATGTGTGTTCTCTGTACAGACAGAGGGCATTTCACAGGAGTCGGTGGGACAGAAACATAAACAAACCCTGGTGCCCTGGTTAGGCCTCTGATCAGGAATGCCAAACATCCCTGCTCCCTGTCACTGATACCTCCAGCCCCATGGGTCACTGCTGGTGGCCACAGCTTTTAATCACATGCTGGGCCTCCAAAGATTTATCACCCCTTAACAGTTTTTGTGTTGAAGATTCCCAGTTGGGAGCTCCACTCCCCTTCCCCCCCACCATGAAGTATTACACAAGAGCATCAAAACCAAAGCAGGAAAACACACTGCCCATGTAGAAGCAGAGTTAAAGCTGTTTAAGAAAACTATCTGTTACCCACAGGCGCTTTTAGTAAATAATTAGTGAAACCATAAAAGATTTTAGGAATTATGCAAATGTTAAAAACTTAAAGACTTGAAATCTCATCTATTGTTTCCAACAGACTGCATGGCTATTTGTTGGTCTCTGCACCTTCCATTTTAAAACACAGTCAGTCCTGCTTTTGATAAATCCTTGCTATGAGATTCACCTTAGTTTTCAGCGTCCAGCTGCTTCTGTGGAACTTGCTTCCAGTTTATCATGAACACATGTGCACAGGAGAAACTCCATCACTTAAAGAGTGCCAGCATGTGATGTGGTACTTTCTGGTCTGAGTACATAACTAAGATTTGTCTCATAAGAAACACTCATGCAGCATTTTTCATCCACAGGTTTGCAGTTTCCTGCACCTTCATTCCAAAGCCAAGCTGGCTTTCAAATTCACAATGTGGGATGATGCTTGAATCTGGCTTAAAGCCAAGATTTCCCAGTCCCCAGCAAAAAGGCTCTGGGACTGACTTGCACATCTTTGAGGAACAAATAATCTTCCTTTACCTGATCAGACTCATGGGAAATATACTCACGTGAGATACAGTCCTCATGCCTGTATCTCAGATTCTGGCAGGGCCTCTTCCCATCCAGCTGGCAACAACCCCCGCAGGTGGTGGTGCTGGCAGTGATGAGGATCTTTGTCCATCTTCTTCTGTGTTGGAGCTCTGATGGATCCAAACAATCCAGCCAGGTAATTTTTCTCTAAAACAAAACAAAACAAAACAAAACAAAACAAAACAAAACAAAACAAAACAAAACAAAACAAAACAAAACAAAACAAAACAAAACAAAACAAAACAGTAGACATACTATTTGTGGGTTCTGAACACCCATAAACTACCCATTGTGCAGAAGAGCCATATCATTTCAGCCACTGAACAGAATTTGACTATATATTAGTATTTGCTTCAGTGGAAAAAAAGGCAGGCCCTTTGAACAAACGGGTCACATTTCCCTCCTGCTTCTCTCCCTCACACCTCTACTGTCACTCAATGGTCTAATCAAGGACACATAATGCCTGCAACAGAAGAATCAGGCTGGAAAACTAAAGCAAGTGATACCTTTCAGTGACACTCAGAAAACAAGGTCCAAAAGGAAAAAAAATCAACTCATCAGTCAAATAAATATCTTGGAGGGATGCATGGGAGGCCTCCTGTTTCCCAGGTCAGGGACACAGCTTCAGCTTCCTTTACTCCCATCCAGCTCTCATGCTCATGGAAAGCAGGGTGACAAGAGGGAAAAATGTGGATGGAGAGGTACAGGTCTTATCCTGGCATGGAGCTGTAATGGAGCCAGGGAACACACACTTCTGTGAGAACTGAGGAATACCTGCAGCTGCCTGATTTTATGTACAGCTTTAGCAACTCCCAGCATTTTGTAGGTTCTTTACTTGTATAAGATGCAGGCAGGAATTATTACAGGGATAAGGTGTATTCTTGATACATTTAATCCCAATCTCCCTGGGCTAAGTCTCAGTGATGCTGAGCACTCACAATCATAAAATCATACCATTCTGGGATTATCTTTAAACACAAGGCACCTTGTTACATGTAAAGTTATAATCTGTAAAACAATAGCTCAGTGCATATCTAAAGATGTCCAAATACAAATGTACAATTCATAAAGTACAACACTACTTTACGAACAGGTACCTTACCTGGGAAAAAAGGCAATCCACCACTAGAACAAGGTTACAACACAGGTTCTCTTCTCACTTCCTTTACAAAGGCATGGAATGATAATAACCAAATGTGATAGTCCAGCACAATTGCTAGCACACAGTGTATAAATAGCATTTTTGCATGATGTCACACAACTACCCTACGTGGCAAAAGGTCCTTAATAAACAGGTGTCCGTGACAACGAGGGGCAGGCTAGAACCCTTACAAAGCAAATTGCTTCTTTTTTATAGTTCTACCACTTGTCATAGACTGTGAGTAGCAGTATTAAAATCTGAAGCTAATACACAGGAACTTTGTTTATTGCACTGTATGGACCAAAGAAGAATTTCCAGCATATGACACGGAAGGCAGAGTGCACAAAAATTACTCTGAAGTCTGCAGAGAAGGTTGAACAGACCCTCCTCTGTATTAGCCTTTTTCTCACATATCTGTGTTTTGAATTTTAACACTGCTGTGAAAGAAAAGGAAAAAAAAGCCCCACCAATAAGCTTTGCCAATTGGGCGTTCAAATGTCGGAGACAAAGGAAAGTTTGGGGAGGAGATGAGTTTGCTGTTGGCAGTGACTGTGTCAGACAGCCGATGACATCACTGCCTGTGCTGTCTCCATCACAATTTTCCAGAGCAGGATTACAGTGATGACAGATTCCATTCCAAAACTCCCAGGCAGCTCTTTACATAGATGTTAGCAGAACAAAAGCATTACACAAGATTTCCTCTCTCCGTCGAGAAGCATTTGATGTTCTCTAATCCTCACCTTGGGAAAAGCACTGGAGAACCATAAGGACTTGCTGAAATCACACAGGATGTCCTGTCTCATAGCCCAAACTCACGAGTTAAGGAACCTCCGTGGGGCAGACAGAGCAGAGGAAGTGGGTTGTGCCTTTTACTTCCAAGAAGAGAGCAGGGATAGCCTCCAAAGTTATGCACATAACAAGTCCAATGGCCACATGTTGCATAGAAGATTATTATGGTGGCTTATTTGGGCATAATGGGGAGCAGAAAAACAGAAAAAGCATCAACACTATGAGCTGTATTAGAGAATTCTTCAGTGGCCACAAATAAGTAACATAAATTTTTAAAATTCTTCTACTTTCATCTTTAAAAGCTCAGTTCCCCACTTGTATGGAATTCTGACCATAGCTGGTTGTCTAAGGAAGTTCAGAAAGTCACAGCTCTTGATATTTGGATGGAAGCTTTCATTTAAAATAAATAACCACCATTGTCATATATTTCAACTAAAACTGGCCCAGTAGTTAAGAATTTATGTGCTCAATTAACCTAGTTCCCTTCTCTGATTCAATTATTTTTTTACTTTCATAATTGGTGGGAAGTTATTAAATTAATATCCTTATTTTGTGTGGAAATTTAATCTGATTTGTATCTATTGCTGATTTCATCATTTTAAACAACATTATCAGCTTCAACAGTCTTCTTGACCCAAGCAGAAATTTGTTCTTCTTCACAGAAGAAAAATGAGCAAATATTTTCAAAATTTGATGCACACAATTGTGCACAGAGCATTTATCTAATTTTCATGTTCTGAGTATTAGAGGAATTACCAGAACCTAAAAGCAGATAAAAATAATAGCATACATTCTTTTGGAGTTGCCATTTTTTTTTTTTAATTCCCCATAAAATGTTATAGCTTTATCTTTTTCCCAGCCTTCCTTACGGGTGTACCTCCACGTTGGTATTTAGTTAATGGAAAATCAAAGGAAATTTAACAGGTGTTGTTGTAAGAAACCACTTACACTTGAGACAACAGCTTCATGGTCATTATCTGGCTTATGGTTTGGAGCCACACTGGAAGGTTTGGATTACTTACCCAGCTCCATTCCCTGTCCCAGCCTGTTTTGTTAATGCCAGCGAAGACCAGGCACATGTCTCAGACAAACTCAGTGGAAGTGCCTCCTTCACAGCTACTCAGGCCCATCTCTGCTTGCTGTGTAGGTCCTTTGTCCCCTGTTGTAGCTTGGCATTTCTGCAGTGTGGTGAAGTGAATTCAGACGAAGAGCACAGTTCCTGATGCGCTGCCCACCCCAAGTGACTCAGGCCCATTCAGCTTTGTTACCGTGCTACTTTGTTACTCCCAGGTCCCCAGGATTTATCTCTGTAGACAGCACCATCACAAGGCATCAAAAAGTGCAAAGAATGTGCTGTGTTTTAGAAACCTTTTTTTTTTTTTTTTTTCACTTTTAACTGCAAGCAAAGGGTTGTATAAGAAAGTATTACATTGCATTACCAGGCATGTCACTGCAAGCAAAACCTGTTTCACATCTTGGGTAGTTTGAGAAGCAGACAAATACTGTGACTGTCTTTTTCTTCTTCATGTTCTTGTATAATTGATCTTGAGCCAGGAACTTTGCATTCCAGCAGAAGCCTGGATTAAAAACCTAGACCAACAACAGTCAGCCATCAATCTTGAGGCAATCTATCCTATCTGCAACCATTTGTATCAGCCATTAGCTATTCAGTAACTCAGGAAGAGATCATCTTTCAAAGACAATAAGCTCTCAGTGCATATCCCCATTCATTCCTCCTATTCTTTTGCTAATTCCCATCTATTACTCCCTCAGCACTTGCAGTGAAATTGCATGCTCATTGCTTTGGTCATATTTATATACCACATAACGAAGCACCAGAAAAGAAGAAATAACTGCTTTGTTTTTTTCTACATACAATTTCCAACAAAGATTTTAGAGAGAATTTTCCAAAAATATTGCAGACCAGGAAGCAATAATAACCACCAACATGCATCCATACCTATGTGATTCTCAGTTTTATCCATTTCTCATGACATCATTCCTGAAGTGCAATGTACAACCGGGAGCAACAGCATTAAAATAAATAAAACTAAATTGCACGTCCTCACTGTGAGGGTCCTTTCTCATTGCAAAAACAGAGTAAAATAAGGTTAAGTAAGATAAAGGAGACAAAGGCTTTGTATTCAAGAGGGCATCTCTTCAGAAGGCATCTCCTCTTCAAAAACTTTGGAATTGTCTTTCCTGTGTCAGAAAATACTCTTATTTTACATTTATACATTTTACTGAGAAAACATTCAAAATTCACCTTGAAAGTCAGTTATGCTGCATGCCTGCGCGGACCAAGGAGTGGGAGAAGGGATGCTCATTGCTGGATCTTTCCACTGTGCCCCTGCCTCCCCCAAGGCAACTTCCTGCTTCACCTACTGCCCCAAAACAGCCCCATCAGGAGAGTTTCTGGCTGAAATTGAGTCAGGATTGCAAATTCAGCCTGAATGTCTTCTCTGCTGTTTGTACATCAGTACAGAAGAAGAAAGAAACTATTCCCCTTTCCTGGGGACTCCTTGGAGCCCACTGGACGCGAGCACGTTATCCAGAGTGTGCCTTTAGAACACCACCCTACAGCATCCACAGCCTGCTGGACTCTCTAAGTAATTCTTTTACTCAGGACAGTCTTCTCAATTATTTAGGTAAATTTTTCCAATTGTTAGCACTCCTCTGGGGTATTCCCATTGGAATTCTTGTTCCTAAAGACAAACAATAGACTAAAGCAAATGTTATTGCTTTGGGACTGATCATTAAGGTTGTTACATTGTTTTTCCTTCTTTTGAGATAGCAATTACAAGCTGTGGAGTGCTATTACTTTTTTTTTGTTCCTAGTACATTGCACTGAAAATCTTCCTGACCATGTGAAGATTACAATTAATTAGCTCATGATCTTTCACTTAACTTGGTTAACAACATCACGTTCAGAACTCCAACTATATTTCTAAGCCATCAGGTCCATAGCATTTTGTATTAAAGCTAACAAATAATTTCAAGAGATGCTTTTTCACTTTTTATAAATTGAAGTCAATTTGATCAAGCCATGAGCAATGCAATTTTCAAAGTCCAGGAAAAGAGTCTGGTGTCTAATCATGGCACCCTTACAGACTCCTCTTTAAATTTCTAGTCTAAACAGTCATATTTCTTAGCCAGAAACAGCAACACTGAAATAAAAAGGTGTAAGTTATTTGAAGGGGTTTTTTCCTAATACAAAAAAGTGAATTAATTTATTTTTCTTAATATAAGAAGCATGCATTTTCTGGCCAGCTTCACTTTAAAGGAATTTCATATGCACAATTAAGATATTAAGCATGGGTCCAACAATGTTATGAATTTAAGTGTGCCAGTACTGACAAATCATTGGCACTTAACAGTTCTGTCTTTAAAATCATCATAATTTGACTTCAGAGCACTGCAAAAAGCTAAAAAAAAAAGATTTTAAGAGCTGGAAAATGACTTTTCTTTCCAGACTGTACAGAGAACTGTACATTCATTGTACTTTTGAAATCAATGTGACTTGTGAAACTGGCAACTTTCCCATCCACAATGTCTTAAGAGATGTTTATAGCACATGATATTTTAATTGCCCGGTGATAAAATTATTTGGAAATAGATCCGTTTCACAATGCATTTGCTTTGTATTTGAAACAAAAAATCATGAGGTCTGAATATTGCTAAGGTCTGGACATAAGCCTGACAAAACAACACAAATGTTAGGGGAAGATGTCCATAATCCATCACCCTTACAGCATCCATGAATCCATAGGCACAGGCTTAGGTGTGGGTAGGGATTCAGGCTGGCAAACAATTATCCAGGTGCATCATGGATTCATAACCCCTCCTGAGGGCCTGAAATTTAGCCCAGGCTATGTCTTCTTAAGGATGGTCCTTCCAAGCGAGCAGTGGTTGCCCAGATCAGCATTTCTCTTTTTTATTTTTTTCTGGTGAATAAAACTGCAGTAGCTTCTAAACACTACTGCTATTTGAAATAGGGAGCTACTGGACAAATAAGACAGAGTTACTCACAAAATGTATCAAGTAATTTTACAGTCAAATTACAACATTGTGGTCTGATTTGCATAAACCAGGCCACAGAATTCCATCCAGCAGACAAATTGATTTTTTTTTGTGCATGTGTGGAGGAGTATTTATTACATACATACGGGAACATACATGAACCTACAGGACTGACTGGATGTGAATGAGGTGTCTGCTGCTTTTTAAGCCAGATTTGCCATCTTTGTATAAAATACTCAAATGGCTTAGGATACACCACTTGGGGGACAGGCTTTGACTCCACTTTGCACCTCTAAACTTAGACTCCTCTTTAATAGAACCAGTATCAAATGTGGTCATGTAGCCAAACTCCTGCAGTTTTGGAATTTGTGCCTAACTATCTCTAAGCCCATGCACTGAGAAAGTTCAGTCTGTCAACCACACATCAATAGATTTGCTTTTAACATCCCACCTTTTTAAGAGGTAGTCACCTGGTGATTCGCCTGGTGAGTACATACAGCAGAAAGGGGAAAATAATAAAGTGTTTTAATGTTTTTCACTGCAGCTTTTTAATTTGGAAGATTTCCTTCCATTTCCCAAGATTTTGGTTTGTCTTATTTTTAAGTTATCATACCAGGGTTCACAGGTAACCTTACAAGGCATTTTGAAGTTAAAAATCAGGGAAAAAGACTGCAGTACAAACCACAGTTTTAGAAACAGTCTTGAATCCTGTGTGTGCAAAGGGTAAAGAATTTTCTTTTTATTTTATTTTACAAAGCACACGAAATATACACTGTACTTGACACATGTACAACTCAGGGTATTTGGTCCAAGTCCCATTTACTGCACTTGGTAATTTGCAAAGCTAGGTGGGTCCTGCTGAAATATCTGAAAGCAATCCCTCTTATGAGCATGAATTTGATTTACAGCAGCTGAAGTTCTGTAGATGAGAACAGTTTTGAGAGACTCATCTACAGTTCTCAGCTGTAGATGAGTCTCTCAAATCGTTGTTTATAGGAAAAATGTGGGCCCCGCTCCTAAACTGTGACTTTACTGGAAAGCTGTGGTGGAAAAGGAGTTATACCAGTGTTTGCTGCCCTATTAGAGATCATGTTTTGTAAATGGGGACTGACCTTTAGCTGTACCAACACTAGTAGGTGTCACTGTAATTTATTCCTTCAAGGGATTTCCTCTCTGGTACTTCCCCAGCTCCGTGGCCTTGTTTATCAGCTCAGCAGTGCTTGTAAAAAAACATGCCCGCATATTCCACGTCACATCCTTACCCACAGCAAGGGGAGCCAGACACCCTGAAATATGGAATGTGCATTAGCAAGCATGCTCCATAAAATTTCAAAGCCTGAGACCTTTTCACAGCCTGACAGATTTTCCCATATAGCTTTCCACATTCCTGGTGTAACTCAATACAGGCACTGCAGGCTGAATGATAAACAGAGACTCCTTCAGGAAACCTTGGGAAAGTGGAGCCTCAGAAAATGACTCTTTGCTCTGAGTATTCTACAGGTGACCAAAGGCTGCACAGTCCATTTTTCCAAGACTGGCAGAAAAAGTAAAAATGGGACAAAAAAGTAACTAATAGCATTTGGCAATGACCTAGCACCACCCTCAAACACTATCTTTTGTGAAAAGCAAAAAGAATACTTCAGTGCTTTCCAATCCTGGAAAAAGCAGAAGCAGCATTTCAGCAGACATGTGATTTAATATTGGTTTTGCATTAGGTGCATCAATGCATTATATGTTAAATAAATAAAATTTAAGTGCAAATCTTGAGAAGTATGAAAAGACTTTTCTGCTAATTGACTCATTTCTATTTTTTCTGTTTACCAGCTGTGGCTTATACATAGATCCACTGCAGCCCCAGTTACAGGCAATGTGCATCCAGCACTCAGAAAGAACTCAGAAAACATGAGCCTTGCCACAGGCAGCACACACCCACTGAGCCAGGTTCTGAGCAGCATTCAAACCACATAAAAATATCCCAGAGTGGAGCCAGGTCAGGTACACACTGCCAGGCTCCTCCAGATCACACCCCAGGGGAAAGCAGAGCATCTTCAGAGCTGCTCTGCTTCCCACGAGCTGCCAGGGGCTCAGAGCTGGCGCAGGTTTCTGGCAGTGTTGGAATATTTTGACCATGCTTCTGGCTTTGCAGCCTGTGGAGCACAGGAACAGAGGGGCAGCAGAGGATTGCCTCACTCACAGAGTGACTTTTGTGGTGCAAACCCAGAGCACAACCTCCGAAGGCACAGCCAGGAGCCCCAGCCAGGATGAGTAATAAGGACCTTCTGTGCAGCCACTGCACGTAGTGAGAGCACAAAGTACATGGGATTTTCAAACAAAATCATGCATAATGGACCAAGCCCACGGTGTCCGTGTTAGAGCTGGGAAAGCTTCAGCTGGTGCTGTTTGCAGCAGCTGTTGGGATCTAAAGAGGGAATGCGTAGCTCCCAATCTTACAAAAACCTGCCCTATCAATTACTCAAAATTATCTGTTAAAATAAAACAAACCTGCAACCCTGTTTCTGACTATGGATTTGGGCAAAGCATTGGGCTTTTCATCAGGTGTTATCCTTGTTCATCACTGGACAGCAAAACCAGATCCTATTGCCTGTGCTCCCTCCTCACACTACTCTGTGATGCCAACAAGATGACAGAAAAGGATTTCCAGGCTGGATCTTTAGGCAAGCAATATCTGCATATAATTTTGAAGATTTTCACTGGTCTTGGTGATTTAAAAAAAAAAAAAAAATGTTTTCAGGAAATAAACTGAAGTGCTGTGTCATTAAAAAAAAATTGACTTTGTGTTCTTTAGCATTCTTGAAATTCCAGGCTAAAGGAGAAAACAGGTTCTTTAATTAAGAGATACCAAGTGAAATGCTACATCCTCTCTACTGAGGTCAAGATTCTAAATGGCTTAACTGAATGCTTAGTACAAACCATAGGCAGGTCAACAGTTGATTTAATCTGGGAAATTATACCCCTGGTACTACAAAACAAAACCAACCAACAAAAAAAATTTCTGATTTCCACCAGTGGAAGTAAATATTGGGAAGTAACTGACAACTGAGGAGACCACATTTTTTAGTCATTTTGCTCACCTATGCAATGCACTGAACTATGAGATGCAGAAGAACCATCAGGATTTCCAGCTCTCCTATAAATGAAATCAGGGCCATCTGAAGACAAGGAAACAAACATATCCAGGAAAACGTTTCTCCCTTTCCACACACAACACCAGCAGCATTGATCCTAGCCAGTGAGGAATTTCTAGGAGATAAAATTCCCAGGTAATGGGCTGAGGGAGAACTTGGAAAGAACCAGGACCCCAGTTCTGCAGAAAAATGTTAATATATGAGAAAAAAAAAATTCTTTTACTTCCCAAACATGTCTTTAGAGTCTTGATCTAGAGACACTGACAGAGACACAGATTGCTCAGAACACATCCATTTCTACATATAATTATATCAAAAAAGGTTATACATTTCAGTGTCATTATCTGTAGAGATTATTTTCTTATTAATAATATTACTCTAACATGTAGATGACAGAAACTGAATTCACCACTAATAATCATGCACCAAAAGTAAATTTATCAGGTTTTAATGTGGAGAACAATACTTTGATTATCTCTACATTTTTTTAATCCAACCTGAAACCTTTAAAAATTTTTTCCAAAATACAACCATGTTAATAAAAATCTCAAACTCAGCACAAAAGTTATACATACTCTTAGCTAGAGAAAAACATCATGAGTAGAATTTGGGGAAGACAGAAATGTGGTAAATACCTTTATCTTCATGTGAAGTAAATCTTTTCCTGTCTTACTGAAGAATAATCATTCTTGTGTGATTGAAATAAATTTGAAATAGCTTTTTCGGATTTGGGAGGGTTTTTTTAAGTAATCCACCACTTGCACTTTTCAATTAATTGTCGGGAGTCACAAAAATGCCGGATGCAACAGTGCAATTTTAAAATCATCTGTGGTCACTGAAGCTGGCCAAGCTACCATGTGTGCACACAATCTCCACCAGCAGTTGAAGATCAAGCTGCAGAACAGGTGATGCCACCATGTGGGGCCTTGACTGCTAAATGAGGTCAACTGACAGGCATTGTTCTGAAGGAGGGGGACAAAATGGAAAGAAGAGCCAAGGTTGGAGAGGAAGCTTTGGGAGTCTGAGCAGCAGCCTCACGGGCAAGCTTCTATTGTGCTGGGAAACAGAAAGAATTTGACATCTGACCTCTCCTAGGAGGAACCCAAGCAGCATCTCCAGAGTATGCAGTGAAGCATGTAAGTGCACTGTCCACACAACAAAGAGCAGATAAACCAAGAGACACTGGATAAACAGATAAACAGGTGCTTCCTGGGTGTCTCTGGGAAATCCCTGAAGTTCCATGCTTTGAGAAATAGTGCTCAGATATCCTGTGAAAAGCTCTGAAACATCACCAAGACTGCTCCAAAACCCTCCAAATTCACAGCTCTTTTTAGAATTTTGTGACTCACTTCTCCATAAGACTTTCCTGATTCTTGTATCAAGCAACATTAATGTTCCCCTCTTCCTCCTTATCCAGGTCGGATGGCATTTTCTACTGTGCCCACTTGTGGCCAAGGAGGCCATTTATCTTTCAAAAGAGCAGTTAATGAACATTTTCCCCCATTAGTATGGCTGCTAAAGGCCTCAGTCCAGAAGCAGAGGTGGAAGCATTGATCACAGCCATTCCCACTGCAGGGAATGAATCTCCATCAGAATTAACCTAGAATGACTTTTTGCTCCAGATGTGTCCAGCAAAATAGACAGCTTTGTTTACCAACAACTCCCCAATCAGTCATTCTCATTCAATAGATTTGTGCAGTAGGGAATGCTTTGCTTGTGTGGAACACTTTCCATCACATTGCTCCAAGTTTCCTTCAAAGCAATTTATGTCGCATTTTGACCTTCATCCACTGTGCACAAGCTGGGCCTTCTTTAGCTCCTCTAGAAAACAGCTTGGGTACCTGAATCTAAAAACAAATAATACCTGAGCCTCTGGAAGCCTTCTCAAGCAAATATATTCAGTCAATAAAATAATCTCAAAGAATCCCAAGTTGCGTCCTTGCCTGGTTTTGCACCGGCAAAGAATGAACAATCAAACCCCATCATCCAGGGCTTTGAAATAACAGTCTTCAAAATGAGATGGATTTTAAAGTGACTGGTTTTCCTGCACCAATACCTTCACTAGTGGCTTCTTCTGTCAATTATATGACCCAGAGGCAGGTGAAGGGCCAAGACCTGACTGACCTGAGACCACTAACAATGAATTCTGTGAAATTGATTTTTTGTAATAAATGTCTCCTCCTTGGATTGTAAATTCTCACATGCAGCTTGAAGAGAGGTAAAGTAGGTTTTTTTCCTTTTTTCAAGTTGGCAGCAGATCCTACTCATGGTCAGTTACTTGGCAACAAGTTTCTCTGGCTACAGAATAAATATTCCACATCTGAAATATTTGAAAAAAACACTGTTTTTCCTAACTGCATTCCATAGTACTTGGGCCACAGGGCTTCCCAGAATAGTCTAAAATGTTAACAGGGTTACACAAAGGACAACCTCCAATTAGATTATCGCCCTAAGACAGATACAGATCCATTCCCGTACACAGCACTGCTCACATATTCTTTAAGTAGTTTGTTAAACCTACTCCAGGATCTAGAGCTCATGTAAAGTAGTTTAACTGCCTAGGAACAAATTAGCTGGCTGGATCCTTTGCCCTTTTAAACGTAGGTGTGGTGGGAGACATTTTGCAGGGACTGAAAATCTGGAAGTCGCTGTGTTCGGTCTGAGGCGCCTGCCAAGGAAAGCATGTCTAAGGAAAGAGACAAGGGAGTGAGACACAACACCAGCTATCTCACCACCAGGGATGCTTCTGAAGTACCTGCTCTTGGATTAGTCTAGACAGCGTGGAAGTCACATGTCTGCAGGCAGCTCCCACTTCTCCCTGCCATTTTCTGTTCTGTCCTTTCAACACGACACTGCTTTGTCCATGACAGAGACAGTTGAATCCAGTTCTTCCAACTCTCTGAAAACATTTGTCCCAGGGATCTATTCTAAGTACCATAATGGACAGATACTTGTTTTTCAAATGTAAAGAGAAGTACTGTGTCCTGGACCAGTAGAGAACAGCCCTGCAGAATCAAACTCTGCACCCTTTCCCATCATAATGACAGGGACGTCTTCAAAGAGACTAAGAATAGGACAAACATTTAGGGATGCTTCTTTAATACCCTTTTCAGTTCTCAGCACTCCGTAGCATAAGGATTTCCTGCACTTAATAGCCCTTGACTCCTTCTTCCATGAATTTGTCTTCATAGAATGACTAGGGAGAAGAAATAACAAATTCTAGATTTCATGATTTGGCAATAATTCCCAGAAAAGAGCACTGATTATATGGAGTTTTTAGAAAAACCTAGTGGCAAAGAAAAAGGTATTCTTGAAAGAACAAAACAGAGGTTCTGCACCTCATAAGTATCAGTTAGAAACTTGGATGAAGAGTTTTAAGGCTGCCAATTCTCAAAGGGGAGGCAGTCAGGAAACAGTCTAAACTCATGCACTATAAACCTAGGTTCAAGTATTCCTTTAAATACATGACCCAGGTTTCAAATTCACCTGGGCCTTTCAAAAAAAAAAAAAAGAAAAATAGACATGTACCACAGCTATGCAGACTGGGGACCTAAGATCAACACACTAAATTAAAAATCTCCCACACATACCTAAATGCTGTGGATGTTTCCATTCTAAAAATTTTTTTTTTAATTTCTGCATACACCAGAGCACTCACATCTCAGAGCTGGAAGCTCCACATCTACAGGATAGTCAACTGTGAAAAGGGTCTGGAAACTAATTGGGATTACACATATCTGGGCACTCATTAGCACCTTAAGAGAGAAGGAACTATTGATTTCTTCTCACACATATGGAGAGGGGAAGGTACTTTCCCTCCCTTTTGTTATACTCATCCGCCAAGGAGATTACTTTTCCAAGACATTTTTGCCACATTCGCTGGACAGGATGGACAGTGGATGCTTTACGAGTTTTCATGTTTTCTTCATTATCAGCACTTTGTTCCCTTTGCAGGAATAATTAATTTCCTCCTGATTTTCCTCCATAATGTGTGTGCTTTGCAGATATTGATTAACACTTTTGCCATATCCACATTATCTCATTTTGCAATAAAAAAACAAACCACAGAAAAATTCATCCTTTTGAATCTACTTATTTTACACATTTTATTTCAGATTATCAGAATTTGATTTCTCAGTGTACTGGTTTGTTTGTTACACTGGTGCTACTTTAGTTGTTGAACTGAAAATCTGCATTTCATGGTGATTGGCAAAGGCAAATAGCAAATTAGCAAATAAGCAAATTAGATCCAGGATCTTCAAGTAAACAGCCACAAAGCCAAGAATAAATATCACAAAGTGTTTTCACTTAGAACTCAATGACAGACAAAGACAGAACTAATTTCCCTGTCACTGCACTCAAAACTTAAGTCTTCCTAGAGCTCTGTATTTCATAGTCTATCATACTATTTTTGAGATATTCAAAGCATTGCTCCTGCAAGCTTCAGTCCCAGAGCACTCCATCCTGTGCAAGAAATGAGCAAAAGAAGCTGTCGTGATACTCAGGGAACAGAGCAAAAATTGCATATAAATCCTTAATTCTATTACTTTCTTAACGTCAGTGCTCAACTTTGCTGCATCCTGTTAATACAGCCCTGTAGATGCTCAGCATACAATGCTCCACTAGAAAAACCAGAAATTTGCTGACAGTCAGAAAAAAGATGGTGCTTAGGTTCCAGGATTTATACCAATATTCTGAAGGGACAGTGATCCAGCAAACATTTTATCCAGTTCTTATCCCTTTGACAGTTCCCTGGACTCCTTATTCCAAGTTCAAAGCACTTTGCTAAATAAGTCTTAGCCTCCCAAGTCATAGGATCATAGAATGTTGTATATATTTCCAATATATTGTATCTATTTTGTCATATATTTCCAACTCCACTTTTGTCCTGTCTACTGATAGTCAGAACTATCCTAATTTCATCTAGTCTTTCTCCACTCTCACTCACTCCTGGAATCAATTCTCTTACATGGTGCAGTCCAGCTTGCCTTTCATTAACTATGCATGGTTCACTTACCCTGTTTAGCTAAAACCTCACTGTAATTTCTTTTTTTCCCTGCTAGTTTCCTTATCCTCATTTCCCCATGTCATATCAGATCTTGTACCACTTGAATCTGTGGTAGATAGCTACATAATTTTCTTGATGTAAACATATCCCTGTTACATATCCCTGACAGGGCTGAGCAAAAATTAGCTCCCAGAGTGGGACAAATACATCTTTTCAGAAAAAAATACTTCCAATACTCTTGTGGCATGAGAAAGACAATATATTTGTCTCTAGTCTTGTTCTTGGAAGACATTCAACTGTTCTGGCTGAAACTTTCTGAAGAGAATTCAGACAGAGGCAGACACCAAATGAAACATGGAAAAATTTAGTTTGAAAAGCTACTTCAACAAAGTTGTGAACAGCTCAAAATAGGCTTTTAGAGCTGGAAGTGCCTGGCAGCCTTAGCAGCAGATGCTTTTACAAGCCCTTCCTGCAGTGAAAGTGCCACCATATCAGGTCACCCACTTTTGGTGACAATGAAGCACAACCCAACTGCATTTCTGGAGTAACTCTGTGTCTATGCTAACCAACTAAGACAGGACTTCTGCCATTTAACTGTCCAACAATTTGGCACCTACACAAATCCTGATAGGGAGACCCTCGCAGTACTTCCCCATTCCCTAGGGCCATGACAAAGAGCACGAAGGCAGGTTATGAGATTTCCCCCGAGCCCCAGTTTATGAGGTGACAGTTCATTGCAAACAGCTGGTGACTGGGCCCCCAGCTGTCCAGATTCCCTCTGCCAGAGTCAGTCGTAGACCTGCTTGTGTCTTCAGCTTCTCCTCCCCAAATTTGGCTGTAATGGACCTACCTAAAGTAATTAGGCCACCTGTTGCATTGCCAGATCCATTTAAGAGAGTCCTTCAGCACTCTGGTTTACACAGTTTGACAGGAATTGTTTGGGTGGGTACCAGTGTAATGGCACTGCAAAATGAAATAGTGGCATTATTTTAATCAATAAATATAATTACATGCTCAGATGACCGTGAGCTTGTCTGTAATTAGTAGCTCATACCATAATGCAGTCCATAAAATGCCAACTTTTCGCACGTTACACAATGTGGGATAGGAACTGCGTTTGCAGATGAACAGGATATTTACAATCAATTGAGCTTTTACAGCTCAAAAAAATTTTTTTAGCCCTGGTTAAAAAAAATGTATCAGTTGTGGAACTTGAAAATGGCTATTTGTTTTGGGAGCAAATTTGGTTTTATTGGTACCACTGGTACCATGAACACTGTCTCCATAAATTAGCACAGTCCTAACACAGACCAGTTCTGCATCCATACATCATACAGTTTTTGGTTTACTTGTATAAATATAATCTATTTTTTTATAAATGTACATGTGTGTATGTATGTGTATATATATATATATATCCCCATCTTAGAGGTTCTTCACAATAATGTCTTCAGGCAAAGAGAGGGGTTTCTTCTCAGTAGGGCACATGTAATTTTGGCTACTGCTTAGCATGTTAATGACATAAATTAATAAAAACAAATCAAGTATATTTACATACAGTAGATTTCAATCAATATATAAAAAATACAATTCATTTTACATTACCAAGGAATTTCATATTGCAGTTTTTCACTTCTATTTTTCTCTTTCTTTACACATACCTTTGTTTCATGTCTTGAAAGGGGGTTCCACCCTGTAATCTTCATTCACACTGTCCACTGCTCAAAACTGACATTAAGCACTTGTTTATTTTTAAATATATCTTTAAATGCAAAAAAAAATCAATAGGGCATAAATATCTTTTAAATATCTAAATGTCAGCACACTGCTCTATAGGAAATACCAGTGGATACTTTCACATCATACCACACTTAAAGGGCTTAGATTTTTATTACCTCCATGAAAAGAGTGAAGGCAAAGACCTATGGGAATAAAGACGAAGATCTCAATCAGCTTTTTATTTTGCACTCCTGAAAGTGTGATAGCCCTAATTTTGTAATGCAGGATAAATAGAATGGCTTTCTGAATCCTGCAGGATGGGATAACAACTATATGAATGTACAGAAATTAACCAAGTTGCTCTTAAAACTGCTTTGAATGTGTAAGGAGTTTAGTAGGCAACAAGATCTAAATGAACTCCTCAGTCAAAAATTTTATAATTATTAAATTAATTAAATGTGCCTCAAAACATGTATGTTCTAATAAACTGCTTGGGGTTGCAGCCAATTTTACCATTGTAGGACACAGAGCAGTATAACGGCAAATAATATTTGGCCAGAGCACTCTTATAATCAGACTCACGTGACTCATCTAAGGTCCAAACAAATGTTTCAGATGCACAAATACTAACAGAACCAGTCCATAGGGAATGGTCCATAACAAGACTACATGCTCTGATTTACGGAGAAAACTTGAAATGCTGCCCTGCAGGGACACAAAAGACAAAGTTGTGAATTCCATACGTGTCAGTTCCAATATCCCCAAATGTGAAAGGCAATAAACCACAACTTCACCTGTACTGCTTCTCACTACAACCACACTTTTGAACAATTATTATGAACATAACACTGTCAAATGCAATTTCAGTATGACTAAAATAAAGAATTAGAAGATTTCTTTCTTAAAGACACTATCAGTTTCTCCACAAGCTTCATTTTGCACACAACAGTTCAGAACAGTGATGATTAACTGAAAGAAGAAAAATGGATCACTGTTGCTGTTTTTCCAGTTATCAAGCAGATAACATTTCACTTTCCCTTTGTGGTTTGCTGGTGTAAGGGAAACAAAAAAGCACAGAATTATCATTAAAATTAAGAATCAGAGAGACAGGCAAGGGGTTAGTTACCTCTACACACAATTTATTTTCTTTTGGCAGGATTTCAAACCCATGACATGCACCCTCAAGCATCACAGACTGTTTTGTAGATTGGTCATCCACCACAAATAAAATCTGAGGCCGAAATCAATTGACCTGATATTTACGCTGTTCCACTGCCTAAGCACATACCAGTTCTCAGGTCTGATTTTTAGGAGGCTCTAAAAGACAAAATTATAAGGGCTGATGAGAAGTTACTAATGACAAGCCTGTAGGAGTGTGTGAGTCATGAATGGGCCAGAAACTCTGTATGGGAATACTGCAGGTTTTTACCTAGCTGAACTCAGATACCACCATGTGAGCTTCCAAGAGATATAGAAATGAGTCTATGGAGTGGTAACCTTCACTTTCACATGAGATAGAAAATGATCAAACAAAAAAAAAGACTTTTAAATTTTTTTTCTTTTTAAGAGTGACTGGGCCAAGGATAGTGCATTTCTCAGGCAAGGTAATACAATTTTCCTATATTTATGTAGAAAAATTCTTTAAAAGAAAAATTCTTAAAAGACAGTGTTACCCAGAGTTGCAGTAAGATTTAGGTTGTTTGACTTAATACAACACTTATTTTAAAGAAGACAGTTCACTTGGAAAAATTTATTTCCTTTTGCCAGGTACATTAGCCAAGAAATCCCAAGTCACTTTGTCCTTGGGCAAGAAGTAAAATCCTCCAGTGTCCTAGTAGGGTGCTTATTTCAGGCTAGACATGAAGGTCACTTGCAGGGCTTTGGTGTCAAAACTCACATTGTCACAGCCACAGCCCATCAGACAATCTCTGAGACACAAATCTGTCTTCCATGGAACAGATTATTCCAGTGGTATCCACCTGGTACTGCTACTCAGATACATTGCTTGCTAAGAAATGTGAATATTTGGCAGGTTATGGTCAGCTAAAACCATTCAGTCAGTTTCAGATCTGACTGGCTGGGAAGACCCAGGAGGAATTCAGTAACAAATCAACCAGCCAGGTAAAAATCCACTCCTGCCAGCCCACAGAGTGGCATGTGGACACTGAGCACTCTTGCACTGCCCGGGGAGAGGGTTCCTTCCAGCTTGTCCACATCATTTCATTGGCAGAAGTCCACATCATTTCATTGGCAGAAGTCCACAAGTCTGTTCCTAACAGCAAATTCATGTCCAAGCTGGATAGGAAGTCATTTGACTCAATCAGTTGTCATTCCTTCCCCTCTGTCAGCGTGAGGCTTTCTGAAGGATCTTCACTCGGCTGCAGTCTTGACAGGTAATATCTCTCTCATCACATCCCAAGGTAAAAGCTGCTCTAGCTCCATTTACCTTACCCAGCACTCCCCATTGTCAATTCAAATCTGAACGAGGCTTTTGAAGTCTCTTAGTCCTCTTTTCTTGTGTCAGGAAACCTTTGGGACAGTTTATAATCTAAATAAGTACTAAGACAGGACCACAAAATGAATCGTATTAATATAATTACAACCAGTAAAACCATCAAAAGGACTGATTCCATATTTAAGCTAGAATAATGAGGTAATGTGAAAAAAATACTCTGGGAGATCTAATTATATAATGCAGTATTCAGTTCTGCACAGCCAGACCAGCAATTCCTCTAACATTCCAATCAAAGTGATCTCACTAGCATGTGAGAGAAGAGTCCAGCTGACAGATTTGGGACATGTAACGTACTATTTAGTCAAGAGGCCCCATGTGCTATTCATAAAGAATTAACAACTCTTATATTGACAATGACAGTATTGTCAGAAGACCTTTGGAAGGGGGAAAAAAACCTCCATAAACTCTGTCTCTGTGAAGTTGGACTTTTTTTTTTGGCCCCTCTTTTCCAATGCTGATGTAATCTCCAAACATCTCCAGCAGCAGCTGCTCAGCGAAACCAGGCACCTTCTCCCTAGTCCCTTTCAGCAGCACACGAAGCACTTTCCAGCTCCCTCAAGACAATCAGGGCCTTTCTTTCACCAATTAGCTATCACTTCAAGAGTCCTGCGCTGTCCAACGAGCTCTTAGGAATGGTCTTTGCAGGAAACAACACTGGAGGAGCCTTTTTTTTCCCCCCTAGACAAATGAAAAGGGGAAGAAGGGGAGGGGGAAGAGGGGGAGACAAAAAAGCACAAGAAAACAAATCAGAACACAGAAGCTGTCCAAAATGCATCGCTCATTTAGTACACCGACAAATGCAGAAATGTCCTTGACAGCCAAGGCTAGTCACACACACACACACACACACACACACAAAATGCTCCTACTTTCTTTAGGAGATAGTTTATTTAGTTGAATATGTTAAAAAGGTTTCATAGAAAGAAGTACTCTTGTTACAGCAAGTCTGAGCTGAGCAAACTGAAAGGGAATGAAACTCCTGTAAGATTATGTTCTGTTTCCTTATTTGGCTCTCCAAATGTAAATCAGCATTATTTGAAGTAGACACTATAGGAAAGAACTCGGTTTAGCTCACTTTAAATACAGATGGATTGATGAAATGAGTAATTACTGAAACTGCTATGATATTTTCAGACTTACTAACTAGCAAGCTCCTTTCCCCAGAAACTGCACTTTCCATCTAAAAAGAAATTAAAGCCCAATTCAGAGACATAAAGCTTTGGGAATTCTACATTCCTTTTCCCTTAAATTCAGGGTACAGTAATACCTTGAGGTCCTTGGAGATGCCAAGTCCTCATTAGAACTAGCACAAACTCCAGGACCCAGTTCAGAAGAAAACAAGGAACTTTTATTGATGCCTAAGCAATTCCTTGCCTGAGCCTGGACATGTAAAGTTGTGAAGGCAAAACTGGGAAGGATCAGCAATAAGTGAAATGACTTGGATATGGTTCAAGCAATAGCCTGGTGTGAGAGCTGCTTATTTGATTTTTTAACATTCTGCATGAAACCAAATGTCATACCAAAATAATGACTGTCAGTATCCTCTCAAAGTACCACTTTCCAGTCAAATTTGTCCTTGATTGTGGTAACCTCATGAAAGTCAACATGTTGCCTACTACACAGCCAACAGAAACACATTTACCCTGCAATTAAAAAAAAAATAGTCTGTTCTCTTTAATTGACTGTGTAGCAGAAGCAAAACCCTGGGCTTTGTTAAATGTCAGAGCAAAGAAAATACTTTCAGGGGTTTCAGTTTATCACATTAATAGGTGTTCTCAGCTACCACACGGATTCTTTAATGGAGGTGGAAAGTGTCAGTTTTAAGTTGCTCAAAAGGCAAGAAAGTATGTCTATTGCCCGGTGTGCATTTATTAAGGAATGGGAATTAACTCAAATTCCTCTGGACAGGAAAGCTCAATCAAAGGATGAGTACACAAAATCAGGATTAAGAAGGAATCTTTGAGGAGGGGCACCAAACACCTTTTTTATACCTACAGATTCCAAAAGCTGCTGAGTTTAAAGGGACTGCTCCTTTCAACTAGCAAAGATTTTGCTGAAAAAATGCAGCAGAGTGGAGAGAACAGATAAATACACTTATATATGTTACTAGGGTCACATATAGCTCTAGGAAAATGGATGAAAGGGGCACAAAAGGTCTAACAGCTTACTCTAAAGCACAATCAACTATGTCATTCCTGACAGCTGTTTCTCTAACTTGCTCTTTTCTTCTAAGAGACCTACATCCACACAGATGAGAAGAAAGGAAATTGTCATCTCATCTGAAAGGGATTTCAGCAGAAAAAACAGTTTGACAAACTGTTCAGTGGCTCTATCTGCTTCAACACCACCCCTATAGGACAGGGGCTCTACTGTATGGGCTCACTTGGGCACCTGGCTCATTTTGTAGCCGTACAATTAATTATTGGTTGAGGCAACAATACCTGATTTTTTTTTAGAGAAGCAGTATCTTTGTACGAGCCCATCTGGATGGACGCAAGGAAAGTGCATCTTTTGTGACAACCCTCTTCCTCCAGTGAGGTGCAATGCTGCTGTCTGTGCCCCAACAGCATGGCTGAAAACCCCCGATTTCAGCATTAGCCATAATCCAGCACATCCCACATCTTGGCCACCAGCTCCAGCTTGCTCTGCCGTGAGAGGAGCCGGGTGGCTATTTAAGGGCACACCCAAGATGAACTGGGGGCTCATTCTAGTGCCAAGTGAACAACAGGTGCCTCCTCCTCCTCCCTGGGCTCACAAGCGGTTCTCAGCTCCGCCGCTCCGGCACTGCCAGCGAGGTGTCAAAGCCAGAACAGAGACAGCAAATTCCTGGCGCCTGGCACCAGGATGCACCAGGGATAGGGTGACACAAAGCCAGGGGAGCTTCCACGCCGGCTGCCCGGGCAATGGCAGCTCCCTGGCTCCGCATGCCACGGCTGTCAGCTTGGCACCCTGCACTTATTCACACGCAGGAATGCTGCCCAAGATGGAAGGACAGGGGTTTCCTGCTTGGATTTCACTTCTTGGGATAGATTTCCTCCCATGGAAAATTAATGGCATGGCATGAGCAAGGCGAGTTTGAGTGCCAGATGAAAACTGGTGTGGCTGGATTTTGGAAAATGCAGTTTAACATGGGTAGTTGTTCTTCCCCTCTTTGCAAAGAATTTTGAGAACGAGCGAGGAAAAGCACTATGTACAGCCTATACCTTGAACATTACTATCTGGATTTTCCCAAATTTACTTTTTCACACGAGACATGTTCCCAATGTTTGGCACCATTTTTAACGATGTGCCTTTTTTGAAGAATGTGTGCTGTATCACCCATAAAAGCATCCTCTCTGTTCAGAGTTTATTTTGCTAAAATAGTTTCACAACTAGTCATCTCTCTAGGGAACAATGACATGATAGAACAGTATTTCTGATGGGTGATATTTTATTACTAACATATGTTTTCATCCCATAACCAATATTACTACCCTATTCTGCTGTAAATATTTATTAAAATCCTCTAATTTGAAACTATTTCCAAGACAAATTTCATATTTTGCTTTTAAATTATCACATAACTAATTGTCCTTGTAAATGCCCATTGAAGGGTCATTTGGGGGGGGAAGTACATATTATGCAGTCTTGATGACTTTTAAAATGTAAGGCAAGGGATTTCACATCTCATTTTCCAATTGTTTTATAAAGCAACCTCATAAAATGTCACTACATTCCCAAAATTTTAAAATATCAAGTAAACCTACAAATGACAAAGCAGATAAAACAACAATAATCATAAAATACCCACTGTTATCATCTGTTTGAAATACATCCCAAAAAATAAGTAAATTAAAATTAAAAAAACAGAATATTTGACTTACTGCATTTTCCACACTTTCCAAAGTCAGGATATCTACCAAAGGAAACAGCAAAGAACTGCAGGTGCTGGCAAGGCTAATAAGAAGTTCCGAGTTCTTTGTTAAAAAAAAAAAAGGAAAAATTCAAGACTGGCACTTATCTGTCAGAATCACATTCCTTCTACAGTTATCAGAGTAAAAAAGGCACCTTGCTCCAGGTTACATATGTGAAAACTCCTGAGCAAGCATTCTACATCACACTGAAAATAAAACACCACTTAGAAAGAGCCAGATCAAGTAGTCACTGCTTTAGAGGACAAAACGTGACATTCAGAGTCAATTATTGCTCCACGTAATTTGTGATAACGTGCACATATCAAGATCATTCAATGTTGCATTGAGTCAAAGCAAAGTCAACACCTGCCCCACTGGTTTTCTCCTGGAAAATCCCCCGCAAACTCACTCTTCCCAGCACAGTCAGTTTGGTATGCCCATTTCCATGATCAAGAACAACAAGGACAGTGTTGGGGAAGATGAATCAGGAAAGCCTTATAAATATGATTGTCTGACAAAAGATTTTGAGAATATAGAAACTGTAAGCGAAATTGAAATGAAGGCAACCTTTGACATACCAAACCTCAGTTACTGAACAACCAAAAGACAATGGTATGTCTGGCATGAATGTAACCCCCCTCTTGTCTAAACAAGACCCTCTGCTTACTGATAAGCATGGTAATGTTAGGATTCTTATAGGCTGTATGTAAATGCTATAGGATTTGTATTCTGTACTAGATTGGTTAGTAGGAATTAGAATATTCAACATAGAAAAGGATTTATGTAATTGTAACGGAAACTTTGCTCTCTTTTGTTCTCTCTTTTGCTTTTTGCTCTTGTTCTCTTTTGTTCTCTCTTCTTCTTGTTCTTTTGCTTTTTGCTCTTGTTCTCTTTTGTTCTCTCTCTTTTGCTCTTGCTCTTGCTCTTGCTTTTACCTCTCTGGCTCTTACTCCTGCTCTTACTCTTTCCTCTCCTCCCCTGCTCTTCTCCTCCTTTGTTCACCCCTCTTGCTGCTCTTATCTACTGTGCTCTGCCCTTATCTCTCTCTCTCTCTTGGGCCTGCTCTGAGCTGCGGCTGGCAGCTCCAAGCAGACCTCTTTGTACTCACACCCCATACAATAAACTCTAAGTTCTAGGACCTGGCTTTAGAGATCTCTGGTATCCGTCCATTGAACCCACCCGCTCTCCAACAACCGGAGCACCCCCACAGTCTCCTACAGGACAGAAAGAAGATACTTTATTTAATACATGCTTTATCCCTTAAGACAAACTTCAGCCTCTATAAAACCAGAAGTGTTAGTAAAACTCCAGCTCATCCTCAAAGGTGTCAAAAAGTGAGATTTAAACACAACAAAAGAGCACAGATCGCAGGAAACAGAAATAAAAGGGAAGGGAAAGGACTAGAAGGAAATGAAACAAAACCCTATAAATCAGTCTTAAAGGAAATCTGTATTTCCAAAAAGACTTGATGAGATCTCTGCTGTCATTCTATGACCACCTCCATGTGCTGCTGGATGGGGCAATGGCCAGCAAGAGACATCTTGCTTCCCTTTCATTTTTGGGAATTTCTTACAAGGAATGGGATCAGAACATGACCCAGCAGTAGCAGAATAAATCACATACATGCCGTGACACTTAATGGCACCAATCAATCAAAAGATTAGTAATGGCCAAAATGTCCACTTAATTGTGAACAAATACAAAAACACAAAAATACCTTGTGACTCAACAGAAAAAACAGGGATACACATTTAAGACTGATGTTACAAAGTTCAGAACAGCTTATTATCAAGCAATTATTATCTCCTTAGTGATCAAAGAGACCATACACAATTTGCTGAGTTTTCACACTCAGTTAGATGCCTAATTTTTGGGCTAGAAAGAACCTCAGGGGTTTTCGCTGGGGCAATGAAGGAATTATCACCAAATTTGACCAAGCACAGAGACCTAGCTCTAAACCAATCTTACCTGGTGCTCTCCTTCCATCAGTACATTTTTTTCCCCCATTGAATTAATAGAATTCACATCAATACAGTGGAGAATTTAATGAGTACTATTTTTGATGGAACAATGCTTCAACAAAATGCCAGTTTTTCAAATACAGAAAACTGGCAAAACACGCTTCAGTTTTGGCAAAGTATCTGCCAAGAGCTGGTTTTCAGATCCCTCAAATTCAAGATCAGTACAAACCAGACAGATCAGTCTTCAAACATTATGCAGTCAAGGCACTCATGCATAAAACCACAGTTGGAGCCATTTGATGAGTGCTGTGGTCACCTGCCTCTGGGCTATTCCCAAGCTTCCCTTGACTTAAAATCCTTGTTTCCTTTTCACTGTGCACAATCCAGACTGGGACTTTCAGAAATGTCACAGGATGGAAAACTCACTTCCCTCTCTTCTGCAACTCCATGTCTTTGGTAGACCAGATCATTTGGATGATGCTCTGCCTGCAGTGTACCAAAAAGACCCAAACCTGCCTCTGGTTTACAATTAAATTTGGGTGTCCTGGTCATCCTTTGTTTTGACAGCACGAGTCAGTACAGATAGAAGCAAACTACGACACAGCTGCCATTTTCCTACAAGGTCCACCATGTGACAAAATGTCTAAAGAAAAGTTTAAACTTTCTAAAACTAATCACAAGCAAAATGTGCTTTGGCGAACTACAGACCTTGGAAACGACTTGAAGATTATATCACTCCACTCATAAAATGCAGTTATTGAAAAGAACTGTTATCCGTTTTAAGTGATAGAAGGCAAACATTTCACATGCTGCACTGACACTGCTCCAAACCTCATTTTTTCTATTCAAAAATGAAAGTCAAACTTTCAGCAAACAACATTGTGTTTTGAAGAAGTTTTTCATTCGACTAACAGGTTATCCTGCTTACTTTTAAAGTCTCTTTGCACACAAAAAGAAGGGGAGCTAGGGCAAAGAAGGAAAGAAAAGAGTCCATTTGAAAAAATTACACTGCTAGATTACAAGAGTTGAAAGCTGGTGTGTAACTTTGCTCTGGGTGATCAAACTGCTAATCAGGAATGCTGTCAGGAACAGAATGGAATTCCAAATAAATTAGCCATGTCCGAGAAGCCAATACAACATAGGATTAAGGCTCACAAAGAAAACAAATTTATTCAGCCTACTTTATCAGAATTCTTAATAATGTGCACTACTTTTTCTCATCGCAGTCTGAGCTCTTCCACTGGAACAAGTGGAGAAGAAAAAACGAGTCACCCTTCATAAATCTGCTACTTGTACAGACACCTAAAAATGTTACATAGAGCAAGACACACAATGCCATTAGATATAAATACATATGCTTATCACAGCCATGGGAGAAACGTGCAGATGTATTTCTCCAACTTTATTTCCAAGGCACCTGACCAAAGAAAAGATGCTACACATTTCTGTTAGAATCTACAAAAGCTGAAGGAAAAAAGGTTAGAACTTTGTTGACCTTCATGCTAAAATGAGGATAAATACCATAGTATATGTATTGAATAACTAACTACAAAAATAAATCTCCCTCCTCTATGACAATCCCATTGCAATACATTTTTTATCAAGTCTAACAAGAAAAATTTGCAGTACTCTGGCTGAGGTACTGTCTGCAACTCAGACCATATTCTGATTTCACCTCTGACAGCATCCCAGAGAAACTTCATAACAGCTTATGCCAAAATCACAGGAACATTATTAAGATGTGCTTAAGCTTCTGCCTCTCTTGAATTGGAACTTTAATCTTTACCAGACTGGTTTTCCTCATCTGTGAAATAGAGATTATAATAGGCTCTTACTGTACAGTAATTTGGAGACAGAACAAAATTTTTGAAGCATTTTTGTATTTTGAAGCATTTTAAAATAAAATTTTAAAAAGTAGATAAAGTACTCACAAGAAGTACTTAATGCAGAATCTAGACAACAGAGAGAAATCTTCCTCTGACAGAAGTGCATATATCATCTTGGCTTCTGAAAAAATTAGGTAAACCATAAACATATTCTCACCTCAAGCCATACATTGACACTTATTCACTGGAAAATAAGAGACTGAGGCTAATACCACTTGCATTTACATGACTCTGCCATATTTCCCTGAGAATCTCTGCATGCAGGGATTTCCTGTAACGAAATTCATCAAGCCAACCACCAGCTGAGTGTGAGTGTTGGGGATTCATTCGCCTGGTGGTTCCTAGTCATGGCACTGCCCTGCTTTTCAAATGACCAAAGTGCACGAGCCATTTCATATTCATGCTTGGTATATTAGGTATTTTCTAAAGAATTTTTGTCCCAGAAAAGGGGGATTCTCTGCAAGACACCAGTGGCATCCCCTCCCCTTCCAATAATGAAACAAATTAAATGCTGTTTAGTATCACCACTGTATCTAGTATTTAATTCAAGCACAAAAACACGTTTTATTGAGTGTGATTTATTTTTTATTTTTTTGTCAAGTGTTTTCTCCTCCCTGTAAGAAGATATTTGCATAAATATGGAAATATGGAAAGAAAAGCATATATTCCCAAATCCCCTTCTCTGGAATTGCACCTCCAGAGAGTGAGGGTCAAATGATGGAAACCATTGCTGTACCATCAAGACATGTGACTGGAAGGGTTCTGTCTAAACCTCAATGCCTCCGTTAAATACACATAAAAAAATGTTTCATTTGAACAAAATACTTTAAATTAAATATAAATGATGCTGTTTGTTCAGGAAAATAAACCAAGAAAGTAATGACTTTATGTAAAGTGCTGATTTTCATTTTCAAAAGGGCCTCCTATAATAAAAACCAAATTTTTATGATTAACTACTGAAAGAAAAGTTTTGATTCAGGAAACAGCAGAAAATGACATTTTCCCAGAGATTCAGGACAGGTCAACAAACTTTTTCGAGTAATTTGAAACAACCATTGTGGCAAATGAACTACTGGTCTAAAAAATGTTACCTTGTCCTATCTTGACCTGCCAAACAGGGCTGTGTACACTCTGCATTAATGGACGGTTCATGGGCTCAAGCTGAGCACACATGCAAGTGCCTGAAGAGTTGGGCTGGATTTCTGCATTTCCAGTATACAGCCCCTGGATTTCTAAGGGAAGAAAAGGAGAAAGGCTGCTGGCAAGGAGCAATGCTGCTCCACTGACTCGCTCCTGGCTAATTGAAGGCCAAGGAGATGCATTCTGCGTTACCACGCTAAATATCTGGCTTTACAAAATAATGTCCTAAGTTACAGTTTGATCAGCAAGTGCACTCCTTTTGTACCCTGACAACAGCATGCCTGAGGTACATCTGAGATTTTTTTTTTTTAAACACAGAAAATAAAGCAAGTAGGTGAAAGGTAACTGTATCACTTTACAGACACAAGCTACCCTCTGATTACAACTAATTAAGATATTCAGCAGCCTTAAAACAATATCTGTTTTTAATCAATGTCCCCAGATGGCATTCACAGCTTTTTGTGATGACAAATGCCCTTTGAAAGAGTTAATAGGCAAAGGTTTGTACTGGCAATGAATAGGGCTACCTTTAATTGATCCAAGAGCCTTGGAGAGCCGTCTTATAGCATGATGATGTATTTGGGTTGCAAGTAGGCCAAAATAAGCATAAAGAAAATCTGTAAGACCATGAGACCTTTCATTTTTTCATTGCAGGGTAGAGGCGGGGGAACTGTTGGGGAGAATGAGAGAACTATGATGGGGTTATATCTTTGTGCTTTGGTGCTTAAAATAGATAAAACAACAGAAATTTTGAGGAAAAGAGAGAAAGTGATCAGGCCATAATTCTTAGAATAAACGTCAAGATGTACGGAAATGAACAAAACAAGGCTTCTTCAGAATAAAAAAAAAAAGCCATGAAACAAGAGGAGATGACCTAATGGTATAAAGAAACATTGATTAAACAGATACCCAGAGGGAGAAAGATATTCTATCAGCTTTAACAAACACTGCACAGCCCTGCATTCCCTCTTAACTTCTCAAGTAAGGGTAGAGAAAAATGTCTGTAGAAAAGGCAGTCACATGGATCCATTTATAATTTTCCCTGCTCATCTTTTGCATGGTTTTGTTCAAGATGTACAGGAAATGTGCACACTAAAAGCAACTCACAAAATTAAACATGATAGGTTGGTTGAAAATATTTTACCCTTAGTAGTCAAAGAAGCAATATAAAATCGTTTTTATAAGGAATATAAAGTCCATTCAGTCATATTTTTTCTTTATGAAACTGATTATACATTAATATTACCTAGTAATGAAGGAAGCAGTCTGTCCATGCTTACACTAGTCTTTCACCAGAAACTCAGTTTTGGCAGAATCCCTCCCTCACACAGCAAAAGCTAAACAGATTTCCTTGAACTTTTACAGGTGCAAACTTTATGTCAAGGTAGAATTTTTCTGGAAAGTCTGAAGCAAATCAGACAAAAAGTTCCTAGTCTAAAAGACTATTTTCAAATGGAATTACTGTGCAAGCATACTATCAACAACTCTGTAAAAAAAAAAAAATCAAATAGAAAGTTGTTGGCATCTGAGATTTTCTTAGAAGACAGATACAGAAGGAGCTAGAAAAAAACAGTTGACATTGCTCCTTAAAATTAAGAAGCAGAGCAATAAAATATCCTCCTCCAATATATGCATCCAGATGCATTAGGAAAAGTGAGTCAAGTCCAGTTTCAATCTGGAACGGGGAACAGACAAGCTTTTTCTCAAATTCCACTCATCCTGTTCATCTCAGGGCCATGAATGAGCCCTCTTCAGGCAGCCACTCAACAGAAAAAGGTACAGAGCCTTCATTGTAGTCTGGGTAAAAATGAGGACTGAACTTACCTCTCCAAAGCAAAAGAACTCATGTGGGGTTCTCAAAAGAGCAATACATTCCCCCATTAGGAATATCTGCCTCCTGTGAGCCTTCCCCTGTGGTACAAAGCTCTGAAGAAAAGAAGAGATAAAAACTTCATGCCACAGCTTCCAGACATTTTCCCAATTAACCATTCTTAGCCCACATCACCAACCACCACAGAATTACAACCATACCAAGGTGAGCACCAGCTGCATCCTTCAAAAAATCTCCTCACTTCAGGGCACAGTAGATGAGGAGAGCCAGGACATGTGGACAGTGGCAACCTAGTATGGGAAGGGGAGACAAGTTGTGCACATCCCTGTTTACTTCTGTATGAAGAGACTCAAAATACTGTTAGTATTTTGTGTTTTGAGTTGCTTTCATTAAAAAAAAAAATTATTATTTTGAGAAAGTCTTCTCTCCTTGTCCCATTTACTTTCAATTCAGACTCCCAGAATCTTCCTTTGTAGTTTAAAGCCAAAATATTTCCTTCTACCTTATCAGGTAACACATACATTCTAGCTACCAATGAGTTTTCTGAAAAGTAAACAAATAAATAAAAAATTAGGATATACAAGGATGTTTAAAGAATATCAAGTTCTTTAGGAACAATTTAAAATCAACTGCTTTTTGTGCAGGGGACAGTAGCTGAATTGCTCATCCCACTCTCCCCAAGCACGATGAAGCCATATTTCATAAAATAGAAGTCAATTATATCACAAAATAACTTTGTCCAGTAGCTCCCTATTTGACAGAAAAAAAAAAAAAAAGGCCTTTAAAGGCTCCTTCTAGTCTACTTCATGGTTCCGTTCTATGAATTGGTCCAATCAATTTATCGGTAGGATGCTCCATACTATTGACGATGGTACTTTTTCTGTTGCTCTTGGGCACAGCATACAGAAAAAGAGCCAATATTCAGATCCTATTTACACACATTCAGTTTCACCAGAGAACAGGCTGAGAAGGGCACTTTGGTGGTACATACCTGCAAAATCTGAGCCATTTTCCCAAATTAGGCCTAAAGGGTGTTTATAGGTCTGTTTGTTTACACAGAGACAAAACTGGAGCATCCCAGCTGGAAACATCAGTGGGAACCAACAGAGCCCTACCAGGATGGCATGTCTCTACAGTCTCAAACTGACCACCAAAGCCAAAACTGTAACAATCCCATATCCACGTGCTTATCTTTGACCAAGCAAATACTGTAGTGATGAGAAACTGAGGCACAGAAAGTCTGAATAGAAGTGAACCCAGATTTTCCTAGGGGCAACTATTTTATTGCTGCCTCATAAAGCTAAGAGAAACAACAATTTTAAAGCCAGTTCATGTTGTACTCCATGTTGTACTTCATGTTGTAATTCATGAAGGAATTTCTGCATTTGGTTAATTTTCACTCCTGCTCACATGTGCGCACACACACACACACACCTGTAAATGTTGAAACAGACTTAAAGGTGGGGAAAGCTGATGAAGAAAGAGAAATGGGTTTTCTAGTGCCAGAGATGGATTCAGTTCCAGAAAGAAGATTAAAACCCAGTTTTTAGCCCTCATGCCATTGCTCAGACAAAAATTTCCCAGGTTCCTTATGAACTGAAATAAGCCTCCTGAATAATTTATATTTTTAAAAAATGGTCGCCAGCAAGCTTTACCTAAGAGCTAGCTGAGTGTCCTTGCAAAATGCACTGTGTAATTGAGTTTTAACTAGACTGTCATCTACAATCCCAGGCCCAAATACAGGGAAATAAAACCCACAATGCTTTCCCAAATGAGGCAGAAGGAGTTTTCACACTGTAGCCTAAGAGGCAACAGGCATAGATAAAAGTTGTGCTTTCAGCTCCACCATTATAAATCCTTAGGAACTCCACATTGACAGAAACCTCTACCCTAAACTCCCCAAGGACTCTCCTCAGCTCAGCTGAGGATACTAAGTAAGCAAACTTTGATCTTCTTTTTCTTTCTAGAAATCTGCTTCACAATTCAACATCTTTGATGTAAACCTTTTAAAAACCTGTGACGGCATCAAGTCAGGGACAGGATGGAGGGAAATGTGTTTCCGACTCCTCTGTGGCGGGACCATTTAGGAGGAGGGTTAATAGCCCTGGGCATGCGATCAAATTAAGGCTTGTGCCAGTACCCCCAGGCTTTCCCTTGCCATCACCAGCTTCCCCAGGCTGGGCAGCTCACCCTCATCTCTTCACCAAAGATAGCTCTTAAACAGAAGCACAGCAGTCTGCTAGGAGGAAACAGAAAGATAATCATTCAACTAACTTATATGGACAAAGTGTGAAACAGGCCGAGGGAGGGGGAGGAGGGAGGGAGCCTTTGATATCTTCACCTTTGGAGCGATACAAACTTAATGTACATCCAGCTTAAAAGCCGGGAGGCGGGGGGAGCTGGAACTCGGACCTTTCCCAACTTGTGGATTGTGGCACTGAGGCAGCCCCGAGTCTAAACAAGGCTGGAGTTAGCATTCAGAGCACACAGCCCAGCAGAGTATGGGAAAGGGATCGAGCAGCCCAAAGAGCTGGCGCCACGAACTGACGAGCAGAGCGCAAGTGATAAAGATTTACTGCGAGAGAGGAGGAAACAGTCCGCTGGCCCGATTAGAGCTGTGAATACCGAGTTGTTCAGGGAGGATTTTGCAGCTGACTGATCACAGGCTGTCGGAGCAGGCCTCGGACAACAGCTGCAAGGCTTGCTGGGCCGCAGAAACAAAAGGCGCCTAGCACGGTGCAAAGAAAGAGTTGACAGGTTGTTGTTAGCAGTGGCAAATGTGTGAGGTATGTCACTGCGTGTGAGACGGGCTGGGCTGGGGTGCTGGGGAAGAAAGAGGGCAAGAAGCACAGGCAGCACCCGGAAAAAAAGGGACGTCGTGGGGGAGGGAGCAGGGACACAGGCTTGGTCAAAGTGTTTTCCTAAAATCAGGCCGGTGTTTGTAAGGAGGACAATCACAAGGTCTGTTTACTGCTGCCAAGATGAATTAGCCCATCGTCTCATTTATAGGACGAATCCGGTGGCACAGACTATAAGGTGCATAGCATTAAAGGGACTAATTAGACGATTCTGGCAAATCTGAATTAAGACCCTTTCTTTGAAAGCTGGAAAGCATTTCTCAGGACTCCAGTCAGATGGCTTAGGTTTTGTTGGGCCTTTTCTTTTTCTTCTGAGAAGGGATATCTTGTGCAATTCCCTAACTCACAAGGGTCTGATCTAAATTCCGCTCTGAGCTTCAAGAACAGTTGTTAGGAAGCTGCTGGAATTTACAGCGTCTCTGAAAAGGTCCAAACAAAAATCCCAGATTCTGCAGGAATTCAGCTCCCAGTCCAGGGACAAACTTTACAGCTGGTCCCTCCTGTTAAGAGTGGGCTAAACCAGAAGCCCACATGAGAACATACCTGAGCTAAGAGCCTCCAGCTGAATTCTCACTCATACACACAAAACAAGTGAGGTTTTTCAAAAGCTGGCTTCTAATGTGACACCCACCCCCTTCAAATCCAGTGCCTACAGCCAAGTGCTTTTCCGAAGCAACTCTGAGCTTTCTGGAGCCATGGTTCACTAAGCATGTGAGTGCTGGGCAGGAATGTATCAATGAAACTCCAGAGATGATCAAAGAGAGGAGCTCGAGAACAGGAGACCCTATTTTCAGCACCCTGTTTGGCAAGTTTAGGATTCAGTTCTTGAAGTCTGGCAACATTTTACTCCAATTGTGACCAAAACAAAGTGTTCCAAACACCTCTGAAGCAGTGGTGCATGCTGTTTGCACACAACCACTATATTACAGTGGTCACTATTAAAATGTTCTACAAGCAGTTAAGGTTACCATGGCATTCACAGCATACTCATAGAAGGGAATACCATGAAAATCACAAAACATCCAGCACTGCAAGCTGCAAATATCAGATGTTTCATAGTAATTAGTGACACTTTGTAAAGCATAGGCTTCTTGCATTTGACACACTTATCTATCGCAAACAAATAGGAGACACTAAGAAAATGCAGTGGACTTTATAGTGTTCAATCAATTATATAAACAAACCTTATTTTGATTTTTCTCTTCTATATGGTCTCTGGGACCCCATTAGTCCAGTCCCAATGGGCAGCACTTGATACACTGTAAAGGGAATTCAGAACAAGAGGCATTTCAAGTCTTCTAATACAGCTCCATTCTCCCAAAATATATATTAAAAAAACCAACCCAGTGCACAGAATACTCCATCTAGGGGCAGAAATGTGACTCAAAAGTTCCTTAGCCTTTGCTTTGACATGTGTTAACCTCATTCTACCAGGTCTGAGTGCATGAGGAATAATCAGACATTTCACAGAGGTTCCAAATAGCTCTTCCTCAGTATGAGTCCATAGATTTTTAGTCTTTATTATTTTAAATACAGAGCTTCCAGCTTGAGTTTCTGCTTAACAGTGATGAAGAACACAGGTACCACTTTTATACATCTACTAGCAACTGGACTATACTTTAAACTATAAATATCATCTTAAGAACAATTTATAATCTATCATCCCCATATGCTGGAAGTTTTCAGCTGAATAAGGGTGGCCAGTGAGCTCAACGAAAAAGAATAATGAAATGCTGAAGGACTACTTGTGTAACCATATTTTTGTATGTAATTGTGCTTCTACTGTAGTCAAAGCAAAGTCTGAATTTGACTGCAATGGGAGCAGAAATGATTTGTGGCAGAAGTATATTTCTGAATCACAAATTCTCTCTGTAGGTGGACAATTCAATATCATCTATGATTAATGGAATTTGTTCACCAAATCTATTTGAGAGCAATGTATACAGTAGACAGAAGCAACAATTCACAGGCTCTGAGAAAATCCGGAAAATATAAAATAATCCCATTTAAGAACTTTTTTCTTTTTAGAGAAAAAAAGTTAGTTGCAGAAGTATATCAAGCCTTGCCTTCCAATGATGTTTTCTTTATACAAATTGCTTTCAGCTAACAAATCCTCACTGATTTTCCATAGTCAGCAATGGGTTAGGGCTTGTCCATAATGTCACAGCTTTCCGTTGCACTGTGTCTTGCTCTTTGTCTCTCTGGTACAGAGAGGCTGCTTCTGAGGCTGCTGTTAACACTTTGGAAAGTAATCAAATTACTTCCTACATTTGTTCACCCTAAACACCTCTGCTTGATCCCCTCCACTCTTCCTCTTCAGCCTCTCAGTTGCAAACTTAATAAATGCAGAGGTTAGAATTTTCTAGACACCACTTTAATTTTTCAAATAGCAATGCAATTACCGAGCAAATTGGCACATGTGCCTGGTTACATAGCAACTTGGCACTGCCTCCACTCACTGTTGGCAGTGATGAATGTGTTCCCCCTCAGCCCTCCTCATCTATCTACCCCAGCCTCCGAGCCAACACCAGTGACCACATAAGGAGAGTGCCTGGCAGCTGCAAGCCTGAGGTGCCAAGAGGCAGATTGTGTTCTGTAGCAGCAGGATCTGGGTCTGTGACTGGCTTCCTGGCTAGTCTTTTGTAAGACCTTTTCCATGGCCTCTAGGTTGGCTCTAATGAAGCCTGTAGAAATGCCTGCAGGGAGCTAGTATAGAAGTGAGTAAAGTCAAAGGTTTAATTTAGTTTCTAAAGTGAAGTGAATGTATATTGGCCTTCTCTTTCCACCCTGCAATTATATTCCTGCCACATTTATGTGAAAATACAGTATTCAGCCAACAATAGAAGTGCATTCCTGGGTATGTCTGCACCACACATGGGGGCAAAGATCCCCAAGCCAGTGTCAATTAACTTCACTGCAGAACTAGGAGCAATATAGCTGTGTTTGCTTGCTATGACACCCCAGCTAATTAACTATGTATGGCAGTAACAGAGCTTTACTGTTTCTGGCACCAACGCTGCTGTCCCTGTGTGGTAAGCTGCTACAGACACGCCAGCTCACTTGGAGGTAACCAGAGGGCTCCCCTGCCCAGAGCTGCATTGCACTGCCCAGATACGCTTAGGAATACTCCAGGAACTGGCAGGGATTTGTTGGCCATCACGTGAGAGTGGTGAGGCTACAGATGTGGTTACAGTGAATGTGGACTTCCAGTGGAACGTTCTTTCATTACTCGCAACATGATGATCACAGAGCATCTTTAAGTAATGCACTGAGCATCATCTGTCACATATGCTGCTTTCAAAATATTTCACTTCCTCCTCCAGCGGCAAAAAGCTGGACAAAGCTATTTTTAAGTATTTCTCACATTTGCTTTTTCTTAATTTTTCCCCCTAAGACATTTGGGTCTTAGACATAAGTGAACTTCTTCAGACTATTTAAAAAGCTATTTTCAATTATTCCAATGAAGCAGATAAGAACTTTACCACAACAGGATAGCTTCTCCCCATGTGGCTTTTTTATAATCCCCAAGAAATTAACTTTCTTAAAATAAATGAGTGCAGGTTCCAATGACCAGAGATGCACTATGATCTCTGTAATTCAAACAGGCTTTGGTGAAGGTAAAAAACAAATCATGACTTGCCAGCTATTCCTCTTTCAGAATTCCACCTCAGGCATACCAAGAAGCTACTGGAGAGAATCAGAGTTATTTGTCCAGCAAATTTCTGATGCAGATGGTAGTCAGGAAAATATCTGAGTGGACTCTGAACTGCACACACAAGAATATTTCACTGAGTTTGCTTGCTTGGACTTTACTGTGTGAGTTGCACTTTATGGGTACAGTTGTTTATTACTGATGGGATTTTTTTTCCTTTCCTTTTATATTTTTCCCCTAAATCAGGTATTTTGACACAGGTACCTAATGAGATGTACTCAGAGGTACTCAATGTATTGTATCAATGTATTGTATAGAGGTACTCAATGGATTGTATTTAATTAAATCATTTGCATTTATAATTCAAACACCTTTACCAGTGCTCATCTGTGGGTAAATAAGAAGCCTATGGTCTTCTGTTGGCTTCTTAGATAAACAAGGCATGTTGTAATTCCAAGAACCACCATAAGTATACAAGGACTTTCTCTTCAAACCTAATCAATTACTCCAGCTCTCAAGACTGACTTTTCACAGGGCACCAAACACAGTGATAAATTTTAACATGCACACTCCTTGAGCTATCCCTCTGTACTAACACCCACAACTGTGATGCAGCAGCATGGATTTTAATTCACTGTGTGATATCTGAGCATGACATTTTTCTTCTGTGCTCTCAGTCTTTGCCACAGCTTTGCATGGGTTACTTGGAGTCACTTTAAACAAACACCACTAAATTCTGCACATGCACCAGGCAAGGTAAAGTTACATGCATTGCTGGTTAGCTTCATACATTTTTCAGGAGTCTGTACCTCTGCATTCCAGTGATGTCTGGGAGAAGGATAAAAAGCCCAGAGCTGAAGATGTAGTGCAACCTTATTGCCATCTTCAATACCTTCTATGGGAGCTGGACACTGGACCCACACTCCTGGCCACAGGCCTGTAGGACACAAGGAAGAGTTAGTTATCCAGAAGGGCACACAAGCATGTGCGCCTCACCAGGCATGTGATTGAATAGTGAAGAACTGTTCAAGAAGGCATGTGAATGCCCCAAACATGCCAAAGCTAGCGACATTGCTGCAGCCAAGCTGTGCTGGAGCTAAGCATGCACTTAAGAGCTTTGCTGGATGGCAGCCATTTACAGATGTACAATCAGTACAGAGACATGAAGGCAGAGGCTTCCTTTAATGGGTCTTCTGAATTCTCTTCCTGAAGACACACACTTGGTTATTTCAATTAACATGTTTAGAAAACCAAATACTCTTCTTCTGATTGCATCTCAGACACTGGCATACATATAATTTTTCCACACTTCTTAAAGATTCAGGGCCAGACAAACAACTGAAAATCAAATGCAGAAAGTAGCTGGGTTCTGATAAGACAGAACTCTCCTAGCTCCTGTTTGCCTCTTGCTTTATCATTGATTCGTTTGAAGATGCTGGTGGATGCTTGCCTGCATGTAATGACAACTATTAACAGCAGATTGATGAATTAGAGAAGAGAAAGTGGAAAAGAAAACAATAGGAAAGGCATAAAGGCACTAAGTCATTCTTTCTAGGACAGGCATTAGGCATATGTTCACTTCTCCAGTCCCAGTGCAATCAAAGCTGTCCTGAGCCACTGCCAAAAACTGCAACAGGTGCCAGAAGATTATAGCATTGGTTAAGTCCACTCTCAAGGCACCAGCTCAGGGACTGATCCAAATACCAGGAGCCAATGAACATCTTCCTCCAGATGTCAACTGTTTTCAAATAGATCCCCTCTTATTTCCATTGTGATGCCAGGGAGGGGCAGGGGGATAAATAAATTTGGCTGCCAGGAGGCAATCCTCTGATTTCACTACTGCCAGCCTGGACGGGTGCCAAAGGCACGTAAAGCCACTCAAACACATTTGTAAGGTAATTAATATTTTATATTCACAACAATAAGAGAGCCTCATTCACATGGAACTATTAAGACAGTTTCAGGTTCCATTCTTCCCAGCACATTACAACAATTCCATGCCAGCAACAGCCACATGGCCTAAAGGTGCCAAGCTGGCAAGGATACTCTCTCTCAGCATTTGGCATCCAAAGCCCTTGGCAAAGGCCTCAGCAGTTGTGCTTGGCTGCCTTTGGATCCGTCATGTGCTCAGGCTGCTGATACTGTGGGAGGGTGCTGTGTCCTATGGGCACCATTTCACTTTAACACCTGTCTGATCTGGAGGAATGCACACACATGCAGAGCCAGATCCTGGCACAAATACTCCCGCAGACCCAGAGCACATACTCCATTTGTTACTGAAAAGGGTCGTTTCCTCAGAACCATTGTGCCTGCTTTTTTTTTTTTTCCTTCCTCTCTCTCCCCCTTCACATATCTGTATACAGCCCTTAGAGGGTCCTACATCCTGCCATGCATTTCACATGTGTTGGAGGTTTCCTCTGTGAACAAGGAATACAAAACATAGCTTTTTCGTATATAATGAAATCTCATATTTTACTGTGCTCCTATAAAACCATTTCTTTGTGACTAAGACTTTTTTTATTTGTGACATTTTAATGATCTACAAATGTTTGGTATAGATGAAAGGAAATTATTATTTCCAGGTCACCTTGCAGTAATACTTTTTGATGGGCACCATAATTCCAATTAAATTGAGTAATAAGGGAGGGGAAAACCCTTCAAACATTTAAAGTGCCACTAAAGCAGAAATATTTTTAGGGCAAAACATAAAAACAAGCATACATCTTTTACCACAAGCTACAAAATATCAGAGGAGCATAGATAAGAAAATTCAAAGCTCTTTTTTCCCTGGAGACCATTCAAATGAGTGCAGACTGTAAGAATGCGATCCTGTGTCCCACAAACACCACGTTTCTGTGTCACAGAATTGGGGCTGACTTGGGCACAAATTTACTTAAATATTCCAAAGTCTGGTCCTTCAGAGGGGGTCAAAAACACAGCTACCACCCCAGGCTTGGCAGAGGCAGCTCCCTGGGAGCTACGGCAGAGAAGCGCATTGAGATGTCACAGAGCACCTCCCCAAATCCCTGCCTGTCCCAAAGCACTGCCCCCACGAGCCTGCACTAGTTCTTCTGGTACATTCCGACACCTTTGGGAACGGTTATCTTTGGGTCAGACACCCTGAAGCCTGCGAAATACACGCAAGCCTTGGGTTGCTAAGCTCACATCACAAAATAGCTGCTATCGCTCACTCTGGAAGGAAGGCTCCGCGTGCCCTTCCCAGCCCAGCTGGAACATCCAAACACCAGCCACAACTGCCATGCTCCCCCTCAAGCCATACCGTCTGCCTGTCACCTTGTACTGTGATTTTTGGTTTGTATCAAGCTCAGGGCCCACAGACACCAGCCAGGGCCTCCCTGTTCTAGCAAAGAACGCAGACTCTGCTCGCTGCACGTAATACATATCTGTCAGTACTCCTGTGTTTACCCATGTGAGCTTTGCTTTTTTTAAAATACATTTTTTTAAAAATTGTTTTGAGGGAGCTGATTTTTGTTGTTTTGTTGGGCCTTTTTTACCTTCTTGAACAGTTCTTCACTATTCAATCAGGGAAGAAAAATCTTATCTTCCCTCTCCTCTGTATTTTCTTCAAAATACTAGGGCAACATATAGGATGGACACTGGGACCACAACAAATTTAAGACCTAGCATCTTGGAGGCTTTCCTGGCCCAAGCCAAACCTTTCTGGAATGGGAAAAAAGTTCTTTAATAAGGCATTTTTAGTAAGAAATTAACTCTTTAACCCTGGGGAGGTAAGGAAATACTCCAACTTAAAATTATTATTCAGTTGCATATAAAAATGTTATTTTAGATAATATTTAGGACTCACTGTAATTGCATTATTTTCCTTTTTTTTTTCCCTCCATGACCTGGGCAGTAGACTTCATTGTGATTAAAGCACCTGGCTGTGGGAGCAAGAGAGTAAAATAAGTACCAAATAAACATATAAAACTCTCAAGCAACATTCCTGGAATAGTTCTTCTGCAAAGTGCGTGGCATGTTCAGAACACATGATTTCCTAGTACAGATTTTACTGGCTTCACTGCTCAGTGTGGTCATCTCGGATTCATGCCAAGTAAACCTTCCACATCATATTGACATTTTATTTTTCATCTCTGGCGATACCCAATCTTTCCAAAAAGCAAGTTCCCAACTCCTGCAGGAATTCCCAGGCTGCATGCATGTTTTATTATCTTCCCTTGAAAATGATAACCTAGAAGACAGGGCAAGTTGCATGTTACTCTTGGCAACTAAAGTGGAAAGGAGTAAGTACAGGATTTCAGAAGATGCAACCAAAGAACAAGAGCCAGGAAGGAAGGTTTGCCTCCATCAGGTTCCTGGCATCTTGTTTTGGCAGCATCCCAGTGCCAGGTACCAGGAGCAGACTTGTTCTCACACAGGTGCCAGCTGGAGTGCGCCCTGGAATGAGCTCACCCTACAGCATGGCTTATATACAAGTCATGTGGAAGACCAAGGAAAGGAAAAAAAAATTATGTCAAAGTCAGAAAAGCCTCCAGTTGCAACTACATACACATAAACCTACATGGACAGACCTTGCCAGGTGTTTCCTTATCATAATCCACTACTGATGCCTTAGGTTTCAGCTCTTGCATTTTTAGAACCTGTGCTGTTTTAGTGGGTAGCTTTAGGTTTCATATTAAGTGCTACTGAGTTCTCTTCACAGAGTAGAGAGACAAAACAATTCCTTCTCTAGCTCGCTACCAAGAGCAACTTTCAGGCCCAAGAACAAAAACAGTGGTGGAGTGACAAGAAAAAAACCAGGAGGATGAGCTTCATAACCTAAAACTATAGTTAGACAATTGTTTCTAATATGCTAATGGACCAGAACTTATAAAAGTGTGGGACCTCGTGATTGGGTGTCCATTTTGTGACCATTTTGGGGTGCATCTTAAGTGTGGTCTGGCTGTACCCTCGTGTGGCCCAGGTGTGCCCATTGAGGCCTTTAATAAATATCTACTTTTTCCCTCTTGCTCTGCCTAGTCTCTGTTCCAGGTCAGGCTCCAGAAGGCAACACTACCCCTTGTTAACGTGATTAAATACAATTTACCCAAATCAAATCCGGACCATTTCCCCATTTTAAACTTAATGAACTTTCTCAGGTTTATACACTTTTTCAGCATGCAATGTAAAGTCAAGCACTTCTTCATGAGACCATGCCTGACTGGGAAATTTAATTTTTTTTTAACTGTTACTGTGCCATGACACATGGGTAGAACACTGCTTTAAATGGCTGCTGACTCTGGACAATTTATATGCTAATTTCAGAAATGATTCCTCCTACATTAAATAAGGAGCTGAGGAATGTTCCAAAGGTCTAGACAGACCATACTGTTAACAGATTGGGTAAATCAACATTAATACTGCCCACAGCATATTCCACTATGTGAACTTTCTTCACTGCCCACACTTTACTAATTTTAGTTCCATGTGGTTCCTCAGCTGACTGGCCAAAATATAAACGACACCAGCCCCCTAAAGCCTCCCTGTACCCATCTTGACCTCGGACTTGCCTTTAATATTAAACTTGAGAAAAAAATCCTGAATGGTCACACTTTTTTTATTCAGGATACATTTATAAATGGTTTATAAAGGGTTAATAATGATTAATAGATTATGAAAATATTAAAGAAGCATGGACAACTACAAACACAAAGAACAGCTGTTTGGCACCCAATACTAACTGATCAGCCATCTAGAACATACATTCTAGCCCAAACTCCATCAGTGTGAAGGCCAAGTGTAGCAAATAGTTCAAATATCTTCAAGCTTGTTTGAGCATTGACAAGTTCTCCAGCATTTATTAGTAGTATTCTGAGGCTATTATTCTTAAAGTACAAGTCAAATCTGTCTCTGACTTTAGGCTTTGAATAAACAAGCTGTTATAAAACCTTAGACTAACAAAAAATTCCAGGTTTTATTTTATTTTCATTAAAAATACATAATTTCTCATATGGTCTATGTAATGCTAATAACACAGAATTGAAAACTCAAATTGCAACAAGCATCACTAGATGGATCATAAAGTACTAAGATCAATTGGATTTCTAAAATTTCTTCTTGTTTTGTGTCTCAGCTTAATAGCTATATGGCTAAAACAAGGCACTGATGCAAAGCATGACGCTGAGTCTAAGTGCTTAGCTGTCACAGGGAAAAAAAAAATTAAATCCCACTTGGGATGAAATTTTGGGTTTAGAAATAAATCAGCATGCAAAGCATTTTACAGCACTTTGTGTATTATCAGGATGTGATGAGTTCTTGCAGTGTCATTTACTGATAAACCCTAAAGCAGTAAATACTGTGAGGTACCTTCACATGACAAAAATCTGATTTCTTTGCAACTGAAGTACGAGCTGCTGATAGGCTGTTCTTTCTTCCATCCTCACCTCCCTCCCTCCCCTTTTTCTTTTTCTTTCTGCTTAACTGAGGATTATGCCAAATATATGTGAATGACACAATCTCACAACTTTATTAACAGACATTGCAACATTTTAGGAGTGCAGAACTGAATATTAAGTCAGAAGAGGACTGGGCAGGCACCTCCTCTCATTGAATTCAATAGCTTAACTTCCACGGAGTGCCAAGGGATTGAATTAGGTCTGTTTATAATGTGGGTGCCAGCAAACTCTTTGTGCTTCATCACACACACCCCCTTAACCAATCACTGCACTATGACTTAATTATTACAGAGGAGCCACTTCTTAGCAAACTACAGCCAGGTATGGAGTGAAAAAACCTCCCAAAAACCAGTACAAGCAGGACCCCAAGACCAGACACAGGTAATAAATACATCCCACACAGCAAGAACATGCGTTGCTATTCCTGAGACACCTTGGCCAAAAGTCTCCTGATAATGATCAATGATGGCTACTGGAAAAAATTCCAAGCTTCACCTTCCAGCTACAGGAATGAAGAGGATATATGGGAATGTAATCTTTGACAAGGAAAAGTACATTGTTTCATTTCTGTGGGAGAAGTGCTTAATGCTCAAACATTTCCTTAAAATAAGATTCCAATGAAACATTAGAGGTAGCACTATTAACAATAATCAACTTTCCTGGCTAAACAAAAAAAAACAAAAAACCAAACTTCTCCAAACCCATCTCCAAGTTGCGGGAGAGATAAAAAGAAATCTAATGTTTCCTCCCTTGCTTTTTTTCTGTATTTCAGCAGAGATGCTACTGCAAAGAGAATAGGCCTTTGTGTGCCTTGGTTTTTAAAAATCAGGGCAACTCCCAACTTTCCTGTTCTTTTTCCCCATCAATGAATGAGGAGGAGATTAATCAAAACTTTGAGGTTAGATGATAACACTTGATATACTGAAAACAAGAACCCTCACACACCTCAAATTAATTTCTGAATGGTGAACCTTGAGCAGGAAATAGCTGATGTGTGAAAAGAGACACAAAACGCATACAGCTTTAAAAAGGATTTGGGGGGCCAGAGTTGTTGCTATGCTCCATGGAACAGAGAAAACCTGAAGGGGCTTTATAACCTTTGCATCAAAACCTAGTGATAAGAATGTTGCTAAATATTCAACCATGTATTCTTCCTGAGAAACCACAAGTAAAGCTCACACAGAAGTTTGCTCTTGAGTACACACAAATATATGTGTAAAACACCCTATGCTCCTCAACAGGAAGGAAATCATTCCCGAGTCAGGGCTCATCCAGAGGCTCTGACTCATCACTGTCCATCCAGTTTAGAGCCACATTTCTCCCCTCCTTTCTCAGTCTTTTACCCTGACTTCCTTCCAACATCCTTTACCTCCTGTGAAGGTTCAGCCTGCTCCTTTCTTCCACCAATCCTCTTAGCTTCCCCCAGAACATACCTTATCTCAACAAGAAAACAAAACACTGGAATTAATGTTATTTAATTATATCTTCACTTCTCCATGTGCCCCTCTCCTCATGCTGCCTTTTTAGGTTAAAGTTTCTTTATGGCAGAGATTATTTACTGTCCTGTGCATTCATACAACACAGGCTGGATCTTAACCAGCCTCAAGGCACTACTATAAGAAATTGAGAATAAAAAGAGACTGCCTTTGCCCTAGGTAAATGCTGTCCACAGTGATACCAATCATACTTCCCCAACTTTGCAGAAGGAACCCCAGAAAGCACGTAACAAATACGCCAAACATTATAGAATCTAAATCATTAGTTCTTTTGAAAAATACTTATTTTAAACAATTTCTTTAGCATGAAAGAAACCACATGTATTCTAAGCATCTGTGAAATACTAAGTCATGGTGGAAATTTTATTTGTGAGTGTTGTTCATGTATCTTTTCAGGGTACTTAAAAGTAAATTTTACCTTTTCACAATTACTCCTGTCTCTTTATTGAGCTGCCTGAATCCAATTAGAAGAACATTCAAATTGCAAAAATTTTCCTATGAAAGACCATAATTGGATATAGAAAAAATTCAAAATACTCAGGAAGACACCCACAAAAACATAAAAAAATTGTTTCTGAACATGTTTAGCATCTAAATGATTTTTTACTGATAATTTTACAGCAATCATGTACTTCATTTTCCTAGCAGCAAAGCTCTTGGAAAATCCAAGAGGTTAGGCTATAGGTATGTTGTCAATCTGTGTTTATCATAGGATCCTAGAATAGTTTAGGTTGGAAAGCACCTTAAAGATCATCTCATTCCAAGCTCCCTGCTCTGAGCAGGGACACCTTTCATTATCCCAGGTTGCTCAGAGCCCCATCCAACCTGGCCTTGAACAATTACAGGGATGGGGCAGCCACAGGTTCTCTGGGCAGCCTGTGCCAGGGCCTCACCACTCTACAATAAAGAAGTTTTTTTTTAATATCTAATCTAAATGTACTCTCAGTTTGAATCCATTCCTTCTCGTCCTGTCACTTCATGCTCTTGTGAAAAGTCTCTCTCCATCTTTCCTCTAGGCTCCCTTCAGGTGCTGGAGGCCACAGTTAGCTCACCCCAAAGCCTTCTCTTTTCCAGGCTGACCAGTCCCAATTCTCTCAGCCTCTCCTGACAGGAGAGGTGCTGCATTACCTTGGTGGCCTCCTCTGGGCTCACTCCAACAGCTCCATGTCCTTCCTGTGCTGGGACCCCAGAGCTGGATGCAGCACTGAGATGGGGTCTGACCAGAGCAGAGGGGAAGGATCCCCTCCCTCTCCTGCTGCCGACGGTGTCGCTGTGGGTCACTCCCCAAGGACACACAGGACACGTTCTCAAGAGAAGGCTGAAAAGTGTTTATTCAAAATTCTGACTCCATATATATAGTATTTTCACAAGGACCAGGGATTGGAGGAGAAGCTGGACACCTCTCCCATCACACTGGTCAAGACAAATGTCAATCAGTCACTTTCCACTCCCAAGGGAAGGAATTTCCAGCGACCTTGTCTTAGCATAAACAAGCTTCTAATAATAGCATCGATTCATGAGAAAGTGAACTAAGAACTACCAAACATTGAGTTAGAAAGTCCACTACAAAACCTGAAAGAATCAGGGCGACACCGACGGTGCTTTGGATGTAGCCCTGCACATGGGTGGCTTTCTGGGCTGCAATTGCACATTCCCAGTTCAGGTCCAGCCTCTCACCCACCAGCACCCACAAATCCTTCTCACAGGGCTATTCTGGATCTGTTCACCCCCAGCCTGGATTGATATCAAGGGCTAACCTGACCCAGGTAGATGCAGCACCTGCATTTGGTCTTGTTAAACCTCATGAGATTCCCATGGGCCCACTTCTCGAGCTTATCCAGGTCCCTCTGGATAGAACCCCTCCCTCAGGAGTGTCACCACCCTGTGCTTGGTGTCACCTGAAAATTTGCTTTAGGGTCAAAAAAAGGCACAGTGACAGCCCCTGTTGTTTTCAGAACATATCCCAGGCCCGACCAATGGCCACTGAAACCAGAAGGAATCTTTCCGACCTTTAAGTGGAGTTCGAATGAAGAAATAATTCACTCTTCTGCAGAACAGCTCAAAGGCAACTAAACCACAAATTCTGCAGAGTAGGAGCTGAGTTTCTACCCCTCCTAAGGAAGTCAGAACTCAGAATCTCAGTCTTCCCATTGGTGGGAAAGCATGGGGTTACTGCAAGAACTAACCCATTCTGACATGCTAAAAGAACCTATTTTCTTTCCCATGAAGCTCAGGTTTCTACCTTTGGCTACATTCTCAGAATACAAAGTCCTGTTTTTAACCCAACTCGGCAAGGTATGCAACAAGGAGAGCGGGAGAACTTTCCTGAATGTGCACCGAGCAGTCAACCAAGGCTTCTTTGGACAGAGACATCAGTTTCAGATCAAGATGGGCCATTACAGCCACCTTATCTACTCATCATCCCTCACACAGACCACAAACCATCAGGAAGATCTTAAACGTTTTAAACTGCACATTCCGGAAAGGCATCCACTTGGCAGCTCTGCAGTAAAACAGTAATGCTTCAAAATGCCACACTTCCTGGAGAAGGGACATCTGACAACTTTGCTGTGAACATTGCTCAGCTCTGGAGAGGATGGACCTCCAGGCTCAGCAAGGTTGGCAGCCTGTAACACAGATTCAGATGGCACAGAGTAACAAACCCTGGTTTGTGATAGCAACAGCATAGTTTGAGTACTTTAGCTGAGAATTCAAGCTAAATTAAGTAGGTGATCAATCCTTAAGCCCTCTGCTAGTGAATTGAGTGAAACAGACAAAATTATTGAAACACTATTTTATGAATAATACATAATCATTTCCTTTTATATAGGGCCACATGAAAATTCCAGAGGTCTGTGGCACACTGGAGAAGAGGGAAACCCCTGATTTGTAACAATTTGCCCCAAAAATGCATGCATGTTTTGATGATTTCAGGTGCCCTCCTTCACAACAGCAGTACCTTCTTTCTTCTTTGTTTGCTCAAGAATTTGTGTAGGGTCTTTCCTAATTCCACATTCTGAAGCTTTCTAGCTAAAATGAACTTTCATTAAAATGGGCAAGCCATTGAGCCCAAAATTCAGCTTTTTAAACATGTGAGGTTTGGATGCACTTTTGCTGAATCCACAGCAGATCCAAAGGAACCTTCAGAAATTCCTGCTAGTGTTACTAACAGTCACAAAGGCTGTAACGGCTCTTACAGTCAGTGCTGACCTTACAGATCCTCATGTTATTTCATTAACATGATGGCTTTATGCACCTTGGAGATTTACCCTAAGATACATCCTTTGAAACAGGTACATGTGGAATAATCAGCCTACAAACTGCCCTTCTCCACCCACTAGAAATGATCAAATATCTTTGACTCAGGGAAGCTGAACTGGGAGGAAATGGTGGTTAACCTCTTGAAGTAACCCCTAGAGAAGATGAGGATGTCATTGCAAACCTGTGGTAAAAAGCAAATTTTCCCATTGTCAGCATGCAAATTAGGCACAGGACAATAGGAACCATGATTTTTCTGCAGTCAGATTGGGAAATCCTTGAATGTGAAGAAAATGAAAGCCAGAGGCAGAGTGTTCCAAAGAACTATTAATTAACTAAGGGTTATAAAGCTGAGATTTAGAGAGCTGACTCCTCAAAGAGACAGAAGCAGCACAGAGTCTGGAACAGAACGTGAAACTTCAGTATTACAACAGGTATAATGGATTTCTCCAATAAAAGACGTTTTTTCCAGAATTAGCCTCTTTCCTCAAGCAGCATCTTTGTCCAAAAGAAAACAAGAAAATTCTGCTGCATGTACTACAAATGAAAAAATGAGAACAGTCCCATTATTGACCAACATTCTCCTCCACCATAATCCCAAAGTGGCTTTTAATCCATTCCCTACAGATAAAAAGCTCAGATGTTGTTTCTACTGTCACATTCTCACTGATAACTGTATTCCTCGGTTAGACATTAGTGCCAAAGTGGGGTATCCTCAGAGTTTGTACATTCGACCTTACCAAAATTCCTGTCATTTCCAGTCTACCACCTTAATGTTCTGCAAAAGGTACACAAAGCATGGAAGCAAATAATGGAACACTGCACAAGGGGATATTTCATTCGTATGTGGGCAAACAAAGACAATCCCAGACCTGAGTGAGTGCAACAATTATCAAGGGAATTACTTGAACGAATAAAAGAAAAATTCAGGAATTAAGTCAATTCACTGTAGTTAAATCACTGCAGATAAAACAAAGATGATCTAATGTAATAACCTCATGACATCTACAAGGAACTTTCCTATGGCTGAACAAGTCTCTTTTCTCACATTGATTCTTGCCTAATTTTCCAAGCTTTTCAAAACAAGGAACATTTGATGTCTTAGTTACTAGAAGTTGAGACATCAGTTGAGAATCTCTTACAGTAATCTGTACAAACAAAATAACAACCTAATTTTAGAGATACCTTTCTTCAGAGAATTCCCAACAGTACTCACATGTGGTTTAAAAATAGGTTTTGTTAAGCTCTGCAGGAGTCAAAAGCCTTTATTCCTTGAAGAGGCCATATGCCACCAGGGAGCAAGGGTTTAGGGCTCCCAGGGAGTTGGGATCCAGAAAATGCTGCCTCTTATTCATGCAAGATTACAACTTTTAGAGATACAGAAGCAAGCACAGAATCCCAAGCCCAGTGAAAGCTTCAAACAGGGGAGCTCTTGTTCAGAGCTTTTTCTTGTTTCTGTGGGTTGTGGGCCTCGGGCTTGAACCAAACAGAAATCAGTATAGTTCAGAAAAACCTCAGCATTACTAAGGCAAGATCTTCAAGCCAGACTGTAAGGATAGGTTGACCTGACATTCAGTGCTCAGTAGGAGCAGTGAACCACAGAGGACCCCCCCTATTTCAGGGACTAACAATTCTCAAAGCCAGCCTGTCCCTGATGCCTGAAGGAAGTCCATGGGGACGACTTTAACTTTCTTATTCCCAGGTGAAGTAGTGAAAGAAAGATGTTAAATTCCTTCCAGTCACTGAGTTTCCACATTTGCAGCGACACTGCCCATAAAGTAGGAGATTGATGGCATTTCCATGGCAGTGACAGCAGAATGGCCAGTTGGAAGGTAAGAGATTTGCTTACAACAGCAGTGCCTCACAAACGATTTTTAAAAAGCTAGCAAACAAAGATGTAACTCCTAAAGGAAACAGGCACGTTTGTATGTATGCCTGCTGCAATCTGTATTCTCCTTAAGGCCACAACACAATCCTTTGTGTTAGCTACACATGAGGTGTTAAAGGAAAACACAAAACAAAACCAAATGCTCAATCTCTTCAGCAAAATGAACACACCCAAAACACATTTAGCTCCTAGTTTCAAATACAGGGCAGATTTTTGAAGTCTTTCAAGCACTATCTACGTTATCCAAAAAAGGCCAAATACGCTGTAGAATAAATATGGAGAGGTTAACGTCTTCCTAAAGGGATAAAAAATACTGTCTTGCTTGTCATATTTTTACTATAGAAAACCAGAAATTACTAATAAAAACTATCACTTTTTCTGGTCACATTCACAGACCCACTTGATTTTTTCCAGTAGAAAAATTAATTTAGAATTTTTACATGCTTATATTTACACCAGCACCAAGATGTACCTCTTGGGAACAAGCTTGGTCTGTCAGGGATATGGGAACTAATGTGGGAGCTGGTAGTTGCAGTCATCGCATTAAAGCTCCTCAGCGTTACAGAGCAAACCTCACCTGCTGAGACATAGCTTTTATGTTTAGATGCATATGCATGTTTATACATAAATACATATTTTTACATATATACACAGACACATACACACATGCAAACACACTTCTGGAGAGAAATTTTGTGTCTCCAAAACAAAAGGTTGTCTCACCACAAATACCATTCTGAGATCTCATCTGCAGTTACCTATATCACAGTCATGCAGAACTGCAGTTCTCTCTGGCTTTATTTTGCTAGGATGCCACGGCAAGTGGTAAATGCTCTGCTGCCACCCAATGACGTTACCTGGGATTGTCCATTTCCCAAGACCCTTTTCTTCTACCCTACAACCAGGTAAAAAAAAAAAAAAAAAAGAAAATCAGGGTAAATTAAAGGCGGCACTTAGAGCTGTAGCACTTTGCATACCTGTGGTGCCTTGGCCTCTGTGGAACACAGGACATCCCCACCTCTCCTCACCTGTATGCAAATGGCCCCAGTCCTTTTCATCACTCCGCCAACAGCGGCAAAACTTTATCTGAGTTCCCAGCCACAAAATCATCATTGTGCTGTGGCAGTTAATTTTTACTAGTTTACAATGTACTCTCCTTTGCACAAGAGATAATGCCAGCTAAGCACAGCAAACCTATCACACAGCTGTTATTATGCTTTAAAGCCATCAAAGCATTGATTTCACAGCACTGTGTCAAGGCCAGACATGCCGACACTCTGCATGGTTTTCATTGCTCAGCTCCTCCCTTCGCTCTCCTGACAAAGCACAATTTGTTTTAGTCCTTACTATTACATCTAAATTTAGTTCACAATGCTGTATAAACACAAGTCCTGTTAGGTTTAAGTGAAAAAGGGGAAATGCTGTAACGTGGGTCTTGAGGTTCAGCCTACATACAATTAATCCTCTAAAGTTTGAACATTTCAGCTTTCCTTGCAGTAAAAATAGACATTTGTATCGTGCCAGTTTAAGGAAAGCCAAGAAACTAGCCAAGTAATTTTTGTCAATATGTACTTGTACATAAGAACAAGCTGCTCAGTTCTGAAGAATCTGTCCAGAATTCTAGAGCAACAACATGTGCATCTGCACAAATCAGTGTAATTTAACATATGTCAGCCCAGAGTATACAATGAATTACTTTAAAATGTGGTTTACATTTTCAGTTATCAGCTTGAGCTGGTATAAAAGATCCCGATTGCTCAGGGGTGAATGCTCAGCTGAGAGTTTATTGTCACAGAGGAACCACAATTACAGTTTTAAAGGAAGCTCAGCAGTGCTTGATTTATTTTCACCTATTTCATTACTATTGTTGTTTTGGCACACAAGATGCAGCAGGATGTTTCTCTCACCAGAACATACAGGTTGTAGAATAATACACTAAAAACCTAAAGGAAGGAAGAATTAACTTCTTTCCCAATAACTATCTACAAGAAAATTGGATCACTGCATTAAAAGATGGGAGTTATTTCCAAAACATTCTATCCACTGCTGCTCTCTGGGATTCTTAAAGATCAGAGATTGTTCTGAGACTAATTAACAGTTAATAATATTTCACTATGAGACAAAATAAACTGGATTTGGCACTTAGTAAGAAGTGCCACTTTCATACGCTTACATTTTCATACTCCAAGCACAGTGCAGAAGTGTTACAGATACAAACATCTTGGTACAAACAGATGTGTATTACCGATAATTCACCGCCTCAAAACATACCTTTTATGTTTTGACATTAAAAAACAAAACCTGATTGTATTCTAACCCCCTTGATTCAGGCCCCAGCACTTAACTATGCTGAGAATGTTCCATTAAGTGCATCCAGAAGTGCTGATCACACAGCCCAGCCTGCACGGTCAGTGTAAAACAGGGGTTTGAACTCCCTCTGCTGGTTAAAAACACAGCTAAAGAGTTTAAAAAAACCCTCTCATGTCCAAAAAAAAGAAAAGAAAATAGTCCATTAAAAAACTTTAAAAAATAAAATAAAGATAATCGTTATCTCTTTAAAGATTTTCATCTTTTTAGTTGTTGGCATGTGAAAGAGATTTTGTAGTACCTGAAAAGAAAACTCCATACCTCACTTGTTTGTTGCTCCCACAAAACACTGGTCTGTGACTGGGAAGTTCTGCAGATGAGTCCTGCAGTTTCCTTCTTAAGCAGCGCCAACAGATCACAAAGAGGACAGTAACTGTAATGAAACACCAACCAGTCTGTACAAAAAAGATGGAAGAACTGCTCAAAAAAAATACACCAGAGTAGCAAATGAAGATGTATTCGATAAGGACCAAAATTACAACTTTAGGTCAAATTTACTGTGGAGAAAGGTCTACTAGAGGTAACAGAGTGGCAAATGGAGTTCAGTTCCCAGTCCTAAGAGACTTTTTGTGCTCCAAGTCATTTTGGCTCACTTTCTCCCCTGGAATATGTTCCTTCTCTTCATCTACCTCAATTTCCACAGAGAGGATTTCTGTCCCAAGGAGCCTACAGAGCAGATTCTGTACCTTCTGTGATAAGTCAGATAATCCAGTTTTTAAAAATTTATTCCAGAATTATTTGGATAGCATTGTCTGACCTACCACTACCTTGCACAGGAGTATTCATTCCTACATCATAATTAAGCAGTCAAGAAGATATTGTGCAGTCAGAAGGAGAGTGACAGCAACCCTATAAAATGACCTGAGACATAAATGGCAAAGCAGCCTTTGCTGGTCAGAGGGCTCTGTCCCATTAACCCTGCTGGTAAGCCCAGCTCAGCAGTGACCCAATTCAAAAGGCAGTATATTACACATACTCTACTTAAGCCTGAACACCACCACAAGTGGAATTCAGACATACATTGATGGGTCACAAACCTTTTAATCCAAACCATCATCTTATCTGTGTGGGATTGGGATTTAATTCAGACTTTTCTCACTTAATGAAGTAGATGTGGTCCTCCCCAAATACCTATTCTTGAGTGCCTGGTAAAAAGCCAGGTAACATCTTTCTGTGCAGATCAGAAATTACACACATAAAAATTTGGTGCCTATGAGGTGCCTCAGACCTGCATTTCACAAGGTCCACCTACACAATGTATGTGAGCCTTAGAATATTTAAGCCTGAACCCAAACTTTCTTCATACCTCGCTTTCCAATGTCTACACAATTAGGAAGGAGAGGATCCTGCTTTACAGATCTCCAGACGACTGCATAAGGGTCACTCAGGAGATGAGAAGAGAACCAAGGGTTTTGGAAAACATCAGAGAAAAAAGTTAATAGTCACTGTGGAGGGTCTCAAAAAGCAGCTGTTTCAAACATGTGCCTAATTTTTAAGTGCTGAGTTTGATGGCAGTGGATATTACAGTGGGCACCAATCCAAGACAGAGATAAGGAGGAAAGGCTAGTGGACAAAACAGGAAGAAAAGCAGAGCATGCAGGACATTTTTTCATATGCTCTCTTAGTCTGTGTAATCTACCCTAGAGAGGCCTCAGCAAGTAAGTTAACTTCAGAACTCAGTTACAACACGTGGGCAACTTTATTGCCCAACAAAAAGTACATTAGACATTTACAATCACATTTTATTAAATTTTTCTACTCATGACATTTACTGTTGGGTGTGTATGTGTGTGAGGTTAATACAAAAATCTATATTATATTTGTATATTAACAAGATTAAAAGCTCACCTGCTTGGCAGGTGTTGCTGTGGGCACATGCTTGGATTATGGATTAACCAAATCCTATCAAAACCTGGGGTCTATCACCAAATCTAAAGCAAGGAAGGCAGGTGCTTTTCCTGCTGATCATCTAGCTGAGGGCTCTGATTGAATTACACCAGGAAAGAATAGCTTTGCTTCCTTTATGAAATCTGATTATAGAAAGAGAGGGCGATATCTCACACAGCGTGGTGAAGCTTAAAGGACAACCTGTTCCTCTATGGCCCCTTCTGATGGCTACTTTGATCTAAGTTTTATTGTCTGGGCTTAACACCTTCATCTTTGATTTCACGGAGAACCTCTTTGGAGGCATTTTCCTACAGCAATTGTCCAAGTCTTTTCAGAGAAACCACCAATTATCCAGGATCTGGGAACTAAACACTTTGTAGTTTTGAAATACAAGATTACTCTCACTGGTATTAATCAGGTATGGGAAGACACATTAAAGACTCAAGTTTTACTTTCCAAGATCAGTACTTATTTAAGAAAAACAAAAAAAGTGCTCTGCCAGCAGCTCAGCACATCATGTGAGGAACCAATTCATTCCTAAAGGCACGGAGACCCAACATAACACAGTACGGGCCAGACTGGCTTCCCAGCTCACCTCAGAAGGATGCTCCTTGTACAAGGCCCTTGCTACACCACCACCATCACCCAGTTCAATGCTATAGTGTTACAGTTTTGCAGCAGACACAAAACAGCAGTTCTTTCCCGGGAGCTAACAAATCCAGTCTGCTTTTAGCCAGAATCCTACACAATAACCCTAATTTTAAGCACAAAAATCAAAATCCCTTCTGGTCCTACTTAATGTGACAGGCTGTGTAACACTATCCTTACAATTCAGTTCTAATTTCTGCATCCAGCCCAGCAACCTGTGATTCTATTAGAGGTCATATTTCACATTACAGAGAAAACACCTGCTACACAGCAGAACTTGGTCTTAAAAATGCATTCAATTTTCTATTTTGACATGAATCTCCACCCTCTCAAATGATGATCCTTTGCCAGTGAGACTGTGCAGGGCAATTGGCCTCCTGGGCAGTTTTCCAAATTCAGTATGATGTTGCAAGCGCTCACCAGCTCTGAAAAGCCAGCCTGTTCACTCACCTCCAAGAACAAAATACAAGAAGTACAAAGGAAAATGAGGGTAAAAGCATTTTTTGAAGTGTGTTTCAGGTCCAACAGAAGGTTGGAGCTGTTGTTTAGGATGGTCATCCTGTATTTTTCCTCTGGTTTGTACAGTTGAAGTAGTGACTTCGTAACTAGAATCTATCATTACTTACACTTACCAAACTTCCAGCACATGTGCCAGTCCCAGCTCATCCCTACTAAATATTTATAAATAAGATGGCAAATCAGTAATACTCCTCCCTCCTCTTTTGATAAGATAGGAAATAAGTAGATTCAGAAGTTTAGAGGTTGCAGAATTTTTTTTAAACCTTTAAACAAAGTTATATACAAGAATAGGCAGCAACAAAATTATAAACCAATTCATGTGGAAAAGTCAACATCATCTTCTACACATGAAACTGAAGCTCACAGCTGGTGAAAAAAAAAAAAAAAAGAAAGCAGCATTGTGTGTTAGCAAAGGCAGTGAGCAGAGACTGCAGGTTTTATTCTTAACTCTCCCACAGATTTCAAGCTCAGCTGTGGGCAGATCACCAAATATCTCAGCTGATCATCTACAGAATAGCAATATTTTCCTATCCCAGCAGGATGTTTTCAGAAGAGTGCTTGGGAGGCACTCATTGCAGTGATGGGGTCCATGAAAATCTCTGCACAGAACAAAGACAACACCTGCTCCACTGGTTAATGGGAAAAAGATGACAGAGACTGTTACAAGGAATTTCTAGCATTAAAGGACAAGCTGCAATTGCCTCTGGCTTCCAGTTAAGAAATTCAGCATCAGTGAACCATTCTTTTATACAGTTACTGTGGAAAAAAATTAAGAATGGAACTAGATAAAATAATGCAAATAAACTGCATCAATGGTTGGAATTCCACATCAAAGGTGACATTTAGGTTTTCCCTTATAGTGAGTAACACAGATAGTTCCTGACAAAACATCCTTTTGCTTCCTTTGGCAAACAAGTGGATAGATGATGAAGGTAAATGCACACCACAATTTTTCCTCCAGGATTGCAACAATTTTAGTTAACTAAGACACTTTTGAAAAGCATTTATTATGCCTTGTGACTCCATTTTATACAGTATTAAAGTTGTTCTCATACACTCTGTGGAAGATAATGATAGGTGGCTCTTCCAGTGGCTTGCTGGACGTATCCCCATGTACTCAGCATTTGAAAAATGCCAGCTCAGCCTTGAGGGGTTATTTTTCTGACCATCTTCTTTCACTTTATGCTGAGAAAATTGTAGCTGTACAAATATTGAAGAGAGTTTGAGTTCATAATGGAGTATGAACTTTATGATTAAGGAAGTCTGATGATCTGGTGTTTATTCCTGAATTAGCAACATATTTCCCATGACTTTAACTTCATCATTTAGATACTTCATGATCTATTTTGTCTTTTAAAAAAGAGACTGTATGCCTGGAGGGTGCAGAAAAGAAATCAAGAAAAGCTCCAGATTCTACTCTGCCTTGGATCCAGGGAAACATAAGACCTATTTCAACTAACAAAATTAATTTTATTAACTACTTCATCATTACCTTTGGTAAGGCAAGGTTTTGTAATATTAAGGTTAATTACTACACCTTTGCTTTTTGTAGGGTTTTCTAGTTGTTCCTAGGATTTATGCAGCATCAGTCCCCTGGTAATAACTTTTGAATTCATTCACCAAGAGCTCAAGTGCGAGAGGTATGACTGTCATACATTTTGTGACATCTGGTAGCAGGCAGATCCGAGTGCCCAAACTAAGCATCCTCACCAAGGGAGAAATAAAGTTATCCAACCTATTTGGGTTGTCAGTGAGCCAACACAAACTGGGAGAAGGGCAACACGTGCCCTCTTCTCGCCCCAAAATTTAAGGGATTTAGAAAAGAGATTAAAGGGAGCCCAGCAGAGTGAACTGCATGGAGAACTACGGGGAGCTAGTGCAAGGTCAAGTATCAGCAACACAGCACACACAACTCAAGCTCCTCTTCCTGTGTATAATGGGAAGCTGAAGGAGCGTAATTTTGGTTTTGCTACCCCTATTTGTACAACACTTGCACTGTAAACATTTGTAAGCACTGTAAACATTTGTAAGCCATTAGCTAGATCCAGTAGAACATGCTGTAACAACAAAAGCTAGGTTTGTTACAGCCACAGGAATTCTTTCCAGTGAAACCAGAGAGAGGTAGGCGGGACAGGATCTCAGGGAGCAGCTGAGCCACCACCACGCAAGGGCAGGTTCACAAACATCCAGACAAAGCTATTGCAGGTGACTGTCAAATCCCTCCTAAAAGAGCCCTCCAGCAAAGGGGAGTCTGCTACCTCCCAGATACAGCGCTCAGAGTTAGGGAGCAGCCTCAAATCCAAACTACAGCTTCTCCTACTACCAGCTCACAGCAATAACGTAGCATCCTCTCATCCTCTCATTTACATATTTGAATATTGTTTTTAAAAGTATTTGCCTGTCTCTTGTTGATCTGAACAAATTATTTACTCTAAAGTTCTCCTAAACTCACACCTTTCATATGTCTCTGTTATTGTCAGTTAATGAACATCTTCCCCCAACTTCTTATTTTAAAGTGCAGGGCCCAAAACAGTTTAGGATACAAAGGGAAGTACTACTACAAATTAGAACAAAGCCATTATTTTTTGATCTGTTTCAGATGCTGTTAGCTCATTCAATTTGCAGTACACTATCAGCCCCATAATATTGTCTTCTAATACTACTTTTTCCCTGCCATGTACTGGTAAATTGTAACAGTGCATATTTATCTCTTAAATTTTACTTCACTAATTTTCGCAATTTCCCCCAGTTTATCAAGGGCATTTTGAAACAGTATCATAAAGAGTGTATTGCTTAGAGATGGCCTACAAAGCCAATTTTAGCCCTCCACCCTTGAACCCCAAATTATTCTTACCCGGAATTCAGAAAACAAATGGTTCTGCATGTTTATAAAGACTTCAGATTAAGTAAAAAACAGTTGATTTCTGGAAAACTCCCAAGAGTTCTATACACTTTTAATTATACAAAAAACTAGTGAAAAAAAAAATTCATTAACACCTACATGAACAACTATAGGAAAACACCTATTTTTATTTTGTTTTCAATAAAACCCCGGGACAGAGAATTGGAATGACTGATCTGATAAAAGCACAATGTTAAACTGCAAAGGCTGTGGTAATACCCCGTACTATTCCTATTATACAGGCAGGTGAAAAGATAAACCATCTAACAAGCTAAGAGATAGGTCTGAAATGTGAGGTGAAGGTAACTCATCTATACCCTGCATCATTTTCCTATAGGACCTCTTTTTCCTTCTAGTTTTATAAGTCCTCTTTTTTTTTTCCCCTGCACTTTCAGAAGTGTTGGAGGGATGCAAAGCAATATTCCCTGATATGGGTCAAGTTCATAGCTGAATGTGTCTGTGAGGCTCATCACTGTATTTCTCTATTTTTCTTAAAAGAATCAAGAGCAACTGAAGGATTCAGTTGAATCCTTCCTCTCCCTTCATTCCTAAATCTTTAAGCAATAAAAATTCATAGCAAATCAGGAAGGAAAAAAAACCAAACATGAGGAATCTCAAATTAGCCTTAATTAGGTGATTAAGAAGCTAGAAAAATCTGATCCTGATTTAATAACACAAGGTGATCTTCTCTTTGCTTTGGCTTTCACATGTTCCTTCAAAGCATCTTCAACAACCATTGTCAGAGACATCACCTTGTTCCAGAATTGATTTTGTTCTGTCCTTAATAAAACCAGAACTAAACTACAACAGGCTACCAAAGAATACCATGGACTCTGCTAAATTACGTGGAAAATCTGCCCCAGCTGAAATGCTGTGAGAATGTTTTTCCACTGGTCTCTTGGAAAAGAGAGATGAAGGAATATCTGTTTTGTAGAGATGGAAACACAAATGAAAAATCAACCTGCTTGAAACCATCAATGCTCAGTTCCAATGAGGTTTCACCTTAAAAACTGAGTGTGCCAAGTACGTACAGAGGATGCTATGTGCCTCTAGAATTGGGAAATAACAGAGCAGCATCCTTTAGGTCTGCTTTTTGAAACCAACCACTTATATCCCACTTGAATGTAACCTCCTCCATGGGCCCAGCCTTTAACTGGCAAAAAGAATGGGAACAGGTGTCCAGCACTGCCAAGGGAAAGGCAAAAACAAACCACAAGAATCATTTCAACACCCCAATTATTTTCATGGTTTAAGAAGAAAAACTTTTTTTAATAATGCAAACCTCAAGTTTTACCTAATCATGTACATTCATTTGCATGATTTATACAATTATTGCATAAGATTTGTGGTCATTTACATCTTCCAGTTCAAGTGACATTAGGTAGCACAATTTTGTATGAAATTCTAGTTACACTTCAGTCAATCACACAAGTGTGAAACAAGAACAAGACAGACTATTCCCTTCAGAATGCCTTTTCCATATTTGTCCAGATGTAAAGATGGCATAATGGAGACAGTTGTGATGTTTATGGTGTTTACACCAATTTGTATTGCTTTGGTAGACTGCAGTGTAATGTCATGGCCAAAAAAAAAAAAAAA
>VYXF01006001.1:32784-56647 GCA_013397295.1 Polioptila caerulea | reverse complement strand
TAATAAGAAAGTAAAAAACAAAAAAAAAAAAAAAAAAAAAAAAAAAAAAAAAAACACAAAAAAACCAAAAAAACAAAAAAAAAAAAAAAAAAAAAAAAAAAAAAAAAAAAATCAAACTCGTAGGCTGATAAGAACCTGACACTTCCTTCTTGGCAAGGTAAAGCTACTTCAAGTATTCAGAAAAGTGGAAAACAATTTTTTTTTTTTTTTTTTACAGTAAAAGGGTAAAATAAGAATGTTTAACCATTGTGTACTAAGTCCCAATACATTGGTGGCAGTGATCATACATCACGCTAGAAGGAACAGAAACCATCCTGACATGAAGCCATACTGAACAGAACGAACTCCAAACTAGAAAAACCATGTGCTGATGCCTTCATCGGCTTGCCATGATGAGTGTTTTAAGCACGTGACTGAAAATAAGCATGGTGATGCCACTGAAACCAGGGCAAGTGAGTTACTTGGTGGCTTAATCTGGAACAAAGACAAGAGACTGCCCATAGACAAGGGCATGGCTTAAGAGGCAGGATTACAGGAGCAAGGAAAGATTGCAGGAATAGCTCAGAACTCAGGTCACATTTGTTCTACACATATGAAAGCTACGACACATTTTCTCCATAGCACAAAGAAAAATACAAGCAAAAAGGTAAAGAAACAGACAAGAATCATTAAGTAATTTCTGAACAGTGAGACAAGAAGACAAAAATATGGTTTTGACCCCAAACACACCATCATCCTGGCTATTTTGCTCTCCTTCATGCAGGACAGAGAGAAATAGCAAATGATGAAAAAAGACAAGGAAAGGTACCGAGAAGGACTGCTCGGCACTTTTGAAAAATGTTTTTTAACTAAAAAAATAATCAAGGGACGTAAAAATAGTAGCAAATTACCTCCCCCAAGCCTTTGTCAATACAGAGATGACCACAATAATGTCTATTTTGGTGACAAGTGTCTCAATGAGAAGGCAGTGCCCCAAAGGGCAGGTTCATTTTTCCATATAAAAACAGTAGCTGTGGTAGATTCTGTTCTTCATGGCAGTTTACTAGTAATGTTGCAGAGATTTAAGCAAAAACACCTTTTCAGAGGAACACCAAGGGATAACAAAAAGCATGTGGACACAGCTTACTGTGGATTCTCCACTTTGGATTTGTTGAGAAACTTACCCAAAACATTTTACCCAGGTTAAAGTTAGTGGTCATTAAGCCATAAAGGAATGTGATCCTGCAATACTGGTTGAGCACCTTCAGCTCCCACAGACTTGAATTAAAATTTCAACTGTTAAGCACTTTGATTATCCCATTCAACCTTCTTTTTCCCCTTTCCCCCTTTAAGTGGGCAACTCCAGTGACCATGGTACAACATTCCAGCCAAAGTTCATTCCCCTTAGCTTTTTCATGGAATACAACACAGTGTAGAACAGGACTTGGAAGAAAGTAAAAGGAAGAGGTTCAGTAAAGAGCAACATGAGAATATTGACTCTGAAAGAGAGCCCATTTTTACCACATTGAAAACCACAAGTGCAATTGCTCCAGTCCAGGCTCTAACTGCTCTCAGTGACCAGAATGGCACAACCAGCATGAACCCTCCATGGAAAGCAAATTAAAACAGAGGCTGTGCAAAGCAGGCAGTCCCTGTTACTAAGCAGGAATTGATTGTGTTCTAACTTGATTGACTCATGAAAATTTGGTAAGATATGCTGGTGTCACATTACAATAAAAATAGTGTTTCAGCTCTCACTAAAAGAAGATTAAGGATTTTGTTCTGCTCCCGCCTAATCCATTCATGAATTGCAGGGCACAGCCCTTGCCACTCGCCTGCCAGAAAAGGTAGCTCCATTTTCTTGTGCTGAAAAAAGTAGCAGACTTAGTGGTTATAAAGTTCATGCTTTAAAGTGCTCTGTCATTTTAAACAGACTTTCCCTATTAAAAAAAAGTAAATAAAACCTTCTGACATCAACACCCTATAAAAAACACAGCTGCAACACTCCTTCTAAAATTGCAATGTAAAATCAAGTTAGCAAGATTCAAATCTTTTTCAAAAAAAGATATGCACCCAAAATAAAAAAACCTTTCTGCAGAGAAAGCAAAACCTCACATAGTGTCCTACAAGCCCCTCTCCTAACAGCATCTCACAGAAAATCCATTCAGTTTCTTCCAGCTGACAACCTCAAGAAAATAGAGGTCTAAATAAATCAGTCCTTCCCACCAGTCACCTACATAACTGCAGGTGTGGGTGCTGGTGCAGTTTTTCCATCAACTCCTCCTCTGTAGGTTCTTCCAAAACATCTCTACAAAGAAAAAGCATGAGTTGTTAGGGGCAGCAAAGGGAGCTTCCCAGCACTTGTTTTTGCAATGCACATACTGAGATGTAATGTGTGCTTGTTTCAGGAATGAAACAAGGAATTAAAATTACAATAAGCTGATGCTCCCTAAAGATGCATCTAGTTGCAAGTGATCCATCCTCTACAGATGTGTCTTGGAAACCAGCAGCTGTTTTCCCATAAGAAGCAGGGAAGCAATTTCCTGCACACAGTACAATACAACTGAAGGTCAGTAGATTTGTTTTCCTGAGAAAATTCCCAAATGAGAACATGCTCCCAATGCACCACAAGTTCCACTAATGCATGATCATCAAGTATTAATTCATCACCCACAATTTCATAATAAGCCAAGAATATGCATCACTTCCTTCATCTTTCCTTTTCTTCTTTTCCTTGTTTTTTCCTCCCTCAGCAGTTGTTCCCCTCACCCCCATCACCTCTTCTCCCATCATACTATGAGCACAAGGCATATAAAGGTTAGGCTACCAAGTCAGCTTAAAGCAGGCCTAACTAAAGCACTTGCAGGATTTCTCCAAACTAATAGATGAAACAGTTTGCTTCAGAGGGAGGAAACAGAAGACATCTTGCAGCCAGCACACTTTCTTTAAAACAGACAAAGAAAAAAAACCCTCTATTGATTATCAAGTCAAGCCCAACTCACCTGAACATGAGTTCAACTGTCCTCTGGTATTCAATATTTGAAAGAGACTCTCGCTGGCAGCGACGGTCCCACTTGTGAATAAAGTTCTGAAATGTGAAATGAACAGCAAAAGATATAAGGGCTTCTTCTGATGGCACCAGAAAAGTCACTGGTCACTATGTTTAACAGATAAGGTTTGACAGATGGGTGAGGTTTGTTTTTACACGGTGAACACCTATTTATTTAGGCATCAGTTTATTTACTTGCTGCAGGTCTTTACTCAGGCCTTTATCAGCAATTAAATAACTTTCTCATCACAAACTGAAAGAACAGCAGAGCAGAAGACATGCCTGCTGCCTCCAGCTCCTAGCAAGGACTGCCTCCCCAAGACAACTGTGTGAACTACCCACAAGACTTCACCTAACTTGAATTTCTTCCTCTTTAAAAACCCAAAAATATATAAACCGCTAGTCCAGCTTTTGTTCCCTTACCCATTTTGATTAACTCTGACAAATTAATACATAGGGAGTAGACACACAGCTCAGACAAATAAAGAAAAGGGAGAAAAATAGTGACATCCTGCTCTCCTGCTACGGAACGCTGCATCTTGGCTCTGACAGCAACCTTTGGCCACTGCCCTGCAGGAACAAGCAGGTAGATGTCCTAGACTGAAAGTTTGCCATTCTTCCTATTCTAGTAAATTTTAATTCTCTGTCACAGTCAGCAATGTCAAGAACTTCTCCAAAAGAAACTTTCATAGGGTTTGAGATGGGGTGAAGTGCCCTCTACAGGCTCTCACTTCCCTCCACTACCTACAAGGGAAGTCTACAATGGTGAAGCTGGAGCTAATGATTAGCATTCCCTTCTCCACCAGAAGTTTGGATTTGCAGGAAAGTATGCAATGAGTAACTAGCAGAACCACATGCTCTTCATGGCATTGCCCAGGCAACTGCACTCCCACAGTTTCTCTGAAAAACTCTAGAATGCGATCTCTTGAAAATACATAATCAGTTCCACTCCTCTGGTGTGGCACTGAACAATGGTGGTAATTCAAATTGGGGTGGGAAGAAACACAGGAGAACTAAATAAAATAAAAATTTTAAATCTGCTGGCAAATTAAAGTGCAAAAAGCCCGCAGCTTGAACAAGTAATGCTGAATTTAAATGGTAATGTACAAGAAACAAGCAATTTCTTATCTTTATAATAAAGAGAGTGATACATTATAATTGTTCATACCCAATGAGACACAACTAGCTTTGTGACAAAACTGCAAATAAAACGCACAATTCTCTAGGAAAAAGAAAACAATTCCTCAGCTCCTCAGGCATAGGGCAGCAAGGAGAAAGGTAAAGTAAATAAGGTAAACATGCAAACCCAACATAAAGTTGTCTGGGTTCTTTTCATTTCCTGCCCAAATTAGAAGCCATTTTCAGGATCTCACACCAAATAAACACACTTCCTTACCTCTAGAAGTAAAGCCACAAAGAGATTAACCCAGATGACAGAGGAGATCAACCACCAGGCTACAAAATAGATCTTTGCCCACCTGCAGATCAGATGAACAGACAATACAAAAAGGAGGCAGTAAAACAACCTCAGCCTGAAAGTGAGCAGAGCACCATGAAATCACAACTTTTTCCTCAAAATATAATACTACTACTTTCTTAATGGAAAAGGGGGCCTGAATAAAAAAAAATAAAAATAAAAAACGTTTGCTTTTCTTTAAGTTAGCCAAACAGACTCACTCTCTTCGGTTAACCAGCCAAGGGTCACTGGAACAGCTCAACCCAGGCGCTACCCAGTTCATTCAAACATTCCCCATGAAGTCAGTAAATACAAAAGAAACATATGTCCAAGGGTTTAAGTTTACCAAAAATTGTTCACCCACAGAGAAAACACAGCATTAGGTTTATTTCCTATATATCTGAATTGGTCCAAGAGAAAGGTAAGCAGCACCCCTCTGAGCAGATGGTAGGAACTGTGCTATGTGTCTACTTCTTGTTCAGGAACATTATAAGCTGGATTTACATGGGACTTCTTCAGCTACTTACGGACTATCACAGCTACTTACGGACTTGAATATCTGGAAAACGCATCCAAAAAGACTTGCCAGTTGTTCACCACCATCACATCCCAGAGGGTCACCACTGCTGCCTAAATAACAGGTGAGGAACAGCGTTTAAGTGGCTGTACCACAGATTTAAGCCCCAGAAAATGAGGAGAAAAGACAAATAGAGAGGGAAGGAAGGAGGGATTTGATCTATGATCAGACTCACAGCAAAGTCATCAAAGTTGTTGGGCCAATATTCCAGCTGCTCATAGGTCCCACACTGCAGAGTGCCATTGTCATGTGTTGTGTTGGCAGCACTGCAAGAGATTACAGGGTGATGTGAACACAGGCCCCTGTGAACTCTGCTTTAGAATTCTTCTGAGCCCCTTGTAGAAAGTTAGAGTATCTCATACGGGTAGAAAACAAGGGAAAAATTTCAAAAGAAGTACTTCAGATAAAGCAGGGTAAAATTCCAAGCTACAGATAAGCATTCCTGCAATTTCAGTGCAGCAAGAAGAAACAGAAGGAGTAATAGATGAGGCCTTAAAATTAAAAGTAAGGTGGCTCCAAGAATGAGAGGGAAAAAAACCCCAACAAAACCAACCAAAAAGAGCTCAGAGGTAAAAAGCTGCAGATGCTTTTGAAAAACAGATTCTTTCTGAGCAGTGATGTTTAGAATCTTACCTGGTATTTCCCAAGGGAACAACAGCACCTTTAAATAGCATTATGCCAGTTATAGCAAATGCATAGAAAACCACCTGGAAGGATCATAACCGACTATTAGCTTTGAATACTTCCGTCACAAAGTAAGAAAGCAAAATGCAATAAACACAGAATTTATATTAGTACCACGGTTAAGGTAATTGCATCAAGAACAGTGCCTGAAGCTTTTAAAGTGAAAACAGTTCTCAACTACTTGCTCTTACTTTTCAGTATTCTACCTGATTTTCCATTGTTAAAATGCATTAAATCATTTTATCATATATTTTACTTCTCTGTGTCTCAGAATGGTGATATTTAACTATAAACATTGCAGAATAGCAAGTTAAAACCAAAACTCAGTACCAGTATTTACAAAGAACAATCTAAATATCTGAGGAGTTTTCTGCTAGAGTCAAGGAAAATAAGCTTTTAGTAAACTTACCTGGGAGACAAAACTATGTCAGTATTTTATATTCCATCAGCAACTTCCTTAAAAAATGTTAATTAGTCTAAAAATAAAGTTTACAATAACACAAAGGATTTAGGAACTTCCGTCTTTTAACTACTAGAAATGTAAATTTCTTTTTAAAGAGACACCTTTCAGTCTTTAGCAGTTACCTAGGTGATATTGCAACTTTTATCCTAAAAAGATTGCTCTAGAAATAACCTACAGTTTTGCTCCTCTGAGAAGGAGCCATTTATCCCTGAAAAGTCTGAAGCAAGCTGAGTCTTCAAACAAGTTTGTTGCTTTTTTGTTTGGTTTTTTTTTTTTTTTTTTGCTACAAAATAAACCCAAGAATGTGAAATCTGGAAGGAACAGAGCTGCTCTAGCCTACGAACTTTGAACACCACTGGAGCAAGCTGAAGCTGACATTTCACAGCGTGCCAGAAGATGGGGTATCTGGCCTGGCAATAAAAATAATTTTATTCTTTGAAAAAAGATACATTTAAAACACTCACTGTCTGAGAAATCAGCTAATCAGTTACATTATTTTATCAGCATGTGTATTCCAGGCTAACATCAGGAAAGCTATCTTGCATCAGCTGGCAAATACAGTCAGATTGCACTACAGCAGAAGCTCAGTGAGAGCTTCCATGAAGCCTCAAGTAAAAGCAAATTAAATTAATGGAAGGGGCAAACACTGAGGAAGACTTGTCTCAGAAGTGTCAGTTTTAGGGCACAACAAGGTTTTACCACCTTAGATTCGCCCCAATCAGCATCTTTATTTCAAAGTGCAACACAAGCCAATTTAAGGCCTATCCTCTACAGATAAAATAGAGATTATTAATGACAAAAATAGATACTCTGGTTAAATTTCATGCTAGGCATACAGACTAGAACAACAAGTCATTGATCTTTAACCATTCAAATTAAGGTACCCTACAAAAACCCATGAACAATAGCAAAACCAAACCTACCCAGGCACTTCTTTGCCCTACCAGGAAGACATAACCAAGCAAAGCCAGAAACTGAAGAGCTGGGTGAATTTATGTAATGGACACCACACATTGGGATCCACCCTTTAATCACATTAGTTGAGTCTATGTTCTACACAGACACGCCTAACACAGGATGGCAGAGGCTCTTAAAAAATCATGTCCAAACATGCCATTTCAAGACCTTCTCAGCCAAAAACAATTTTAAAGTTGCTTTGCTATTTAATTCAACATAAGCAAACCAGGGTAAGGAAAATTGGTCTACTTTTAGCATGGATGAATTTTTATTTGAATCCACACTACCCAAGCTAAGGTAAACATTCAAAGGAATCAATCTTTTAAAGATACTCCTGCTAAAGGAGGCAGTGTGTGCTGGCCCATCACAAACCAGCAGTTTATTGTGGCTTTCCAAGACATGCCCTGGAGAAGAACTGGCTGGTTAAGGTGAAATGTTACTGCTCATGGTGACTGTACAAGAACCTTGTTAACTTTGCTGGTAACATACCCTTATTATATTATAACAAAGGAAATTACAATCTTGCGTCATGACTTACCACAAGGATTCCTGCAAAGGCTCTTAGGTTTTTCACCAGATCCAGCAACGTAGTAACAACCAAAGCCATGAACTAAAACAGAGCAGAATTTTCAGAATTCAGCACATTTCCAATCCATATCAAATTTTTACTAAAAGGACAAAGAGCAACACCAAGAGAACTTACCTGCTCCCTCACCAGAGAAAACCAGCTCAAGACATAGTGATTTATGAGGGGCTGTGCAAAAGTCAGGACAGCTAGAGCTGAGCTATTCCACTCATATGCAAGAGAATTGCAACCTACATGTTATTCTGAAAGGCTCTAACAAAACGTATAGTTTGACTAACAAAGAAATCCGAATTGTGGAGGGAAAAGCAATCACCTTCATGTTGGGGATAATCCGCAGGAACCGGAACACGATTAACATGTTCACCAGCCGCACCATATCCCACAGGGACAACAAACCCATGAACTCAGGTCTCCTGGTAAAGACAGAAAAAAAGGTAAAACAAATCAGAGGAACAGCCCATGACAGAAAGACACAGCTAAATCTACTGGGCTACAGGTAATTGTAAATACATTGATTTCCTTAGCAGGAATCTCAGCCACAGTAAACTAATAACTGATGAAGGAACGAATCCCTTGAACCTGGGCTCTTAAATATGTACAGAGAGCTCTTTGAAGTGCGTGTTTTTGCCTTCTGCTGGGGAGGAGGCACCAAAGAGGGTCGTTTCAGAAAACAAAGTGAATCAAAAGGACTGCTGGAGGGAGATACTTCAGGAACTTGCACAAAGATGGGCATTAATCCTTCAGGGTGTGACTGGCTAAAGAAGGGCTTTGAAAACAGCACTAGGTTAAAGGACTGTCTCATCAACCTTCTTCCTTACATGTTAACATTCCATCGGAGATGGGCATACACTTCAAAACCCAGCCCTGAATTTTAGTTTTTACACGAGCATGCCGAATGCTTCTTGGCTGGAAAGCAGGGCAGGTGGTGTGGATCTAAAGCTGCTAATAACAAAGGTCCTTGGTAACACTGATGCTAAATCATGATTTATACCTCAAATATATTCATCTCCAATAATGAAAGAAATTATTTAAGATAGCACTGTATAGAAGGCATATTCTAGATAACAGCAACATCACTGTCCTGCCCTGAAGGTGGTGGTTGCTTGGTCTGTGGATGTGACAGCACCACACATTAGGACCCAGAGTGACTACTCTGGGTTGTAATCTGTCTGCAGTGAGTGACACAAAGACCCAACAAGAATTACTGGTGCTCCAAGACGACAGAGCAAACAATTGCCTACATTTAAGAATCAAAGGGCAGAATCAAACCCAAACATAATGATAACATCAATAATTAACATCATTAGTCTGTAGCAATTACTATTCTGGCAACCATCACTTCTGGGTGATAGGACTATAAGTAGTATTCAAATATAAACCCTTCTAAAACCATAAGGTCTGACTTGTCTAACTCTCTTCAGAGATTCTAGTGCAAATTAAGAGAACTTCTTGATGGCAACATAACAAATATCCTGAAAAATCAGGGAGTGCCAGTGTCCTAAGTGTGAGCCTGCATAAAGACACAAAGTAACAGAATGTGTTATGAATCACCCCCAAAGATTCAGGAAATCTTCCAGAATTCTTTTGCTTTCCTCTCTTATTGTGGCGACAGTTTTTAAGTTTTAAGATGAAGCAATGATTTTTAGGTTTTTTACAACCAAAAAAAAAAAAAATCAGGTTATCCAAAAGTTCTTTGCACTCAAGAAAATCAAAATATAAGTGCTTGCAATATAGATAAATAGTGTTAGTCCATGGAAATTTTCTTACAACATTATTATTTTAAATCAGATTACAATTACAAAAAATTCATCCTTATCAGAAGAGCTACACAGAATTCTAAAACACTAGGGAAAAAAAAATTATTTCACTCGTCCATATTGCATGGCCTCTAATGATTACGAGGGTGCAAAATTCTATCAACTGTGGTAAATTAGAGACTGGGCTGACAATCACAGCATCACAATGTGGATGTATGACGGTATGCGTGTTCCTCTGACCCACACCAGCCACTGAGCAAAGGGCAGCAGGTCACAGAGATTACTCACCAGCCAGGGTGAGGAAATCCATACACAGCAAAAGTTGCAATCTCCAGAATCTTCCATTAGGAAAGAAAAACAAAAACAAAAAAACAAAGTCAAAACTTTGTTTTGTAATTCTGAGTTCCAGAAATTATGTAATCTTCTTGACAGGAAACATTTTCAAGAGCTTTAAGTCACTATTTCAACTTACTTTAAAGCTCTGAATTTTCATATTTGCCTAGTTATTCCCCAAACTAACCAAATGTACATAGAGCATCCAATAGTGACTCATAAAAGGATATATAGTGAATACCATTAACCATGAATTTGACCTCATCTGCCACAGGGGTGTCAGGCTTTGACCAAAAAATTATTACAATAGCCTGACAATTTTTTTTTTAATTTAAAGAGAAAAGTGGTTTCAAACTACGAAACAGAATGCCTCATGCAATTATTCCAAGAGCTGAGTTTTTCCAAATAAAATTTAAAAGGCTTCTCATCAGGAAAAGCACCTTTCCCATGGATTTAAATAAGCCTATCTTCAGAACACAGATCCTAAGGGAACCATGTACCACCATGTAAACTTTCCAGCCACAGAAATCCACAACATTGGCTCATGTTGTTCAGCTTAGCAGATTAGTGTTGTAAAAAAAAAAAAAAAAAGAAATCCCACCAGCTCTTTTAGTTCCCTAATCTCCCTAGCCAACAAATCCAAGAACGTGTAAGCTAACAAAGCACTTACGAGCAAAATTACAGTCAGAAGTCCATCAAATCTATTGCTTGGGTAAGACAAGTATCTTTTCAAGCCCATTGCTAAGATTTTCAGCAACATTTCCAGCAGATAGTATAGGATGAAGAAGCAGTTGATAGCCTTCACCCCACAAAAGAAAAACAACCATTAGAATTACTGACATCTCAGAGAACAATAACTGCATAGAATATTGTTGCATCTTACCCCCAGGAAGAAGTCATCTCTTTCAGACGGCTGCTTATCTGCATCCATCACCAAAACCACCTTAAACAAAAAGTATTTTATGAATCTACTGTTTTACTGCTACATTAAACAGATTTTTTAAGCACAAGAACAGTCTTTCACGCTTTGCATAGACCTTTTCAAGCAGCTCAAAAAACATTTTTAACTGCAAGTATTCCCTCTTAACACTTTGCACAACTAAAGCATGCCAAAAACCCAACTGCTAGAAAAAGTAGCTATTTGAAGAAAAACTAAAGAACAAAAGCAAAAATTAAATTTTTAGCTGAGAAAAACAAAAAAATAATGACAAAAAGAAAAAGAAAGAAAACCACCGTCCCACAATAAAAAAACCTTTACTTACACAAATAGAAATAATGTTTGCCAGGGCTACCACATTCCCCAAGTAGCCAAAGTAGGGATGGCCAAAAGCAAACTGCATTTTCTGCATAAAATGAGATTGGTACTCTGGACTGGGAGGGTGCTGAAAAGGAAAATAAAGGATTTGCTGAGTCATAAGCATAAGTATTTTAAAAACAATAAAATAATTTTAAAAACACACTCCATGTCAGATTTTAAAAACCCCAGACAGTTTCAAAGCAAAACTTCAGGGCCACAGGCTAATTTTGACATTTCATCTGGAAAATGTTTTCCAGCTGTGGCTATCAGCAGCAAGAGACCATTACTGATTATGGCACAACACAAGGTAATGGCAAAGAAGGGAAATAATCCAATCTCTCTCCAACATCCCAAGCAGATAAACTAAACACCAAACTACTATTTGTATACATCTCTTCCCCATTTTCCAACATTTAATTCAGAAGTCTTAGTTACATGCATAGAAAAGAACATTTCCTAACCCTCAAATAGTTTACTGTTCTGCTTTTTCTTTCTCTCCAAGTGGAGAAAACTGCTTTCTGCCCATCTTGACCTGAACACTGAGAGAACCCACATTTTGTTCTTCCTTCAGGGATTGGAGAAAAAAGACTTTGAGCTATTTTGCCTGACCAACTCACTTTAAAATGCTGACAGAATAAACAAAGATGCATTTTGTACATTTAACACCACCCAGCAATCCCAAACTGATGCTGTAAAAGCCCCCAGAGCAATTTTATTTGTGGCTACAAAATCAGCTCACAAAAAGCTTAAAAATCAATGCCATGTGATCACACCTTGTGTTGCAAAGTTTGTTTACACACTTTATACTAGAGTACTCTCACTTATTTGTGCACAAGCCCAGACAACTTCTGATGCTTTATAAATGATAATCACATACATACTTGCTTAATGGCATCTTTGTCTAGTTCTTCAAAGAGCTTCTGGAACTGGGCAGCTGACAGCCGGTCACAGGAGCACATTTTGAGTGACTTCACATGAAAGAGAAACATTCAGATCAACATCTGCAATAGGAACATCTGCAATGTTTGCCAAAATCCCTCAGACTACCTTGGAAATCTAGGAACAAAGATGTAATTCAAGCTGTTTGAGTAAGGTTCAACATTTCCCTGCTTTAACACAACACTACCAAGTGACTGGAGGACATGTCTGGCCTTTTCTATTTTCCCTCTCTGGGATCACATGCTCTTTTGACTAACTTACATTTTTAGTCCCATGCAGCAGTGCCACTACTCTGTTATGATCCAAGGAATGCTGCAACAAAGGGCAGATCTCTGGATTTGCTAGTCAGGATTGAGAGTCGCCAACCTAAAGGCTAAGAAACCCAGCTCTTACTCTCATGATGGCTTGCTTGCAGCGAGAATCCATCTCAGCTTTCTGCAGCACCTGTAGTAAGGCCCCAACACTGACACAGGACCTATTTAAAAGAAAACAGAATGGGCCCTGCTACAGATAACTTCATAGATGGCAAAATGAGCTGTTCCAAATGTGTCCCTGCCTCTTTCATGTTTTGAAAAGCAAATAAAACTAGAAGTAGGAAAAAAGAAAATAGACTCCATGAGAGTCACAATGTGTTCTGAACACCCAGTTACAGAAAAAAAAAAAAATTAGATAAGCAACAAACTACTATTTTCAAGAATGGATCCTCAGTAAATGTATTAAAATAAAACAAGATGACCAAAAATCTACTCTTTTTTTTTTTGCCAGATAATCTACTGTTTCAAGATCCCTCACTTACTGTTGAGCACTAGCAGGAGTCTCTTTCAGGGAAGACAGCACCTCAAACGCAGCCCGGATTCCCAGCCGCCTCCTGAAGAGGGAGGACTGAACTGATTTCTGAGCAGTAAAAACACCACAGAGGAAACAATTTACTCACACTTCAGGCACTACTGTGTCCTATGGCCAGTTAATATACTGATCCTCAGGCACACATCCCAAATTTGTGATTAGACATCAGAACAGGAGACTGCCCTAGGCCTCACTCCCGCTGAGAACTCTGTGTACAAGGAGGAAGGAAGCAAGTAAGCAAACAAGTCCCTGGAATTTAAGTAAACATCCAGGTTATGATTTATTTTCAATTCTGGAGTGCATAGGCATATGCCTCTCCCAGAGACATTGGCAATAGCAAAGCTCAAGCATACACAGTAATTCACACTAGTGTGCAGAGAGGAGTTAGAGAGCTTGTCCTACTCCAGCTTCTTGCCTAAAAGCACAAATTCATAGCTACAGTTTTTTCATGCTTTTTTTTATTAATCACTTTCAAACTCAGTTACTTTATTAGTAGTCAGATTATGTCACGCTGTCATGTAAGAAAGAAGAGATGAAACAGAAGAGGAGGAAAGGATTACCAAAAATCCTTTCTTCGCCTATTCTGTTTACACACTCCTCTGCCACAAGAGGGTGTGGGCCATTCCTTCTGAGTAATATTTATCCAACAAACTTCACCTTCTCTCTGGAACTCTACTAGAAAAGCTACTGTGCCAGTCTGGGAAAGGCCTGGTCTAGTGGGAGGTACCCCTGCCCATGGCAAGGGGGTTGGGACTGAACGATCTCTAAGGACCCCTCCAACCCCTTAATATTCTGTGATCTGTAACAACAGCTATTTAAACAGCACAGCAGATTTCCTTCACACAGACCAAGTTTCAGTTACTCAGCCACATGTTCTTGTTCAGTCATACAAGTTTCTTTTTTTTCACCCTATAATAGTCAAAATTGCAGATCCACAGCATACTTCGAAATATGCAAGCAGGTCATTTTGTCACAGGAGAGGATCAAGCTGTAACAGCATATAAAGAGAAAGGTATCTGCATCAAAGAACATTTAGTATCTTAAAATTGTCTGCAACCAGAGTGGGAGGGCTCCTTTAACACACAGATGAAACTTAATTCTTCAAAGGTTCAAGGTTATGGCAGAACACAGAAATTAGGAATACTTTACTCACCAGAAGGTACCCTCGAAACTGGTTGTATATTATTGCTGTAAGTAAATTCATCAAAAACAAATTGCCTATTGGAGAAAAAGAGGTAGTAAAATTTACTGAAAAATATCTGTTTCTCAAAGAAGTTTCAATGTATGCAGTAAATCAGATGTAAAACTTAAAGAGGATTAGTTTTCTTGTGTTTGATTTCCAAAATGTTTTTCATGTTTGAATATACTGTAATCCATTCCCCTGTGACATGTTACCAAAAAACTCCAAACCACAAGTACCGTTCATGAAAATGATCTCACAGACACTACACAGTAACTGGAAGAATCACGAAAATTGAGAAATTCATTATTAAACTTTCCTAGAAAAATAAAACACTGTAGATAGTATGCACAAGTGACAAAGTTGAAGTGCATTTACCTTGCTGAAGACAAGAGGTAACTTACCTAGTACAGTGAAGAGGATGAAGAAGATTGAATATGCTCGATTCTTAGAATATGCAGGTATCATCACTGTACCAAATTTAACAAAAATAGGAAATAATATATTTTAATGCTTGAGATGCACAGAGACCCTTATGACTCTTATGAAATTTTGGCCATTGGTAAAAGCTCTCATACAGCTGGATTTTAGAGTGGCATATATAATTACACCACAGAAAGGCAAGAATCAAGTTACTAAAGGCATGAAAAGCCTTTACACAACCTTTCTCTGGCTGTACCAGAGACTGACTGTGTATCTCTGCTCACCATCAGGATTATTTGCAGTAGTCAGCAGGACCAGCAGTGATGTCAGGGAATCGGGCAAATTCCGGAAATACACCACCCACTCCTTATCCTGCTGGTTATCCTAGGCAAAAATGTGTTCATTCTTTAGAGAAATACCAAGGAATCACTGATGTACCAAGGAAGGGGAAAAGAAAATTAAATTTTAAAAAACAAACATCAGTCAACAGTTTCTTACACATGTAATTAAATCTACCCTGTCAAAAAAGCAAAAGCAGAACATAAAAATTAAGAGAGTGTGTCTGAATACAGAGCAATCACATCACTTATTAACAGCAATTAAAAAACACAAGGAATAAACATGGAAGTTATGTCTAGTCAGCACCTCAGACCCAGGAAGAACAATCATGTTACAAACGGACAGTATAGGACTCAGAACCTTCACCAAAAACACACTGGGAGGCTGATATTGGATCCTTGGATCCTCCACATGTTTGGTTTTTTTCCCGGAGATCAAGAAGAGACAGATAAAAAAAGATGCATAGTGCAAACAACATAAACATGAGTCAGGCAGCACAGGACAAACAGCTCTTGAATCTGCCGCAAAGACTAGAATATGTAACCTTAGAGGACATACACAAGGCAATACAAAAATGAAGAGTCATGAATTTCATTAATAAACCCACTTTTAGAACTTGCCTGCAGTATTTTGCCATGTTAGATAAAATTAGTTTGTATGGATGTCAGAGCAGCACACCTAAATAGGAAAATCCACTCTCTAATCTGTTATTTTTTACCTCAATGTACACAAAAGGGACTGGTTTAGGTATACAAGTTATAAATATACATCTGCTGGGGAAGCTCATAGCTGAAATTAGATGTGACAGAGATAATACAAAGGTCCAGAAGGCAACTAGAAGTTGAAAACAGACCTCTGCTTCTAATTCCAAAGATTCTGTAACATGGGAATTCAGGGAATTTGCTGATCTTAAGGAAGACTAGAAGCTGGCTCAAGCGCAAATTACAGTGGAAACAAAGGCGCAAAACTGAGATTAAGGATGGGACAAATTACTGGGTGAAGTATGCAAGAAATTATTGTGTTCACAGTAACATATTTATGGAAGGCCTTAAAAAGTAAGAATGAAAATAAAACCCAAATAATCTGAGCGTGACAAATTAAGATATAGGAAGTCTAGAAGAGAAGAACATACCAAGATTACTGAAATGCAAAAATTATTTTAACCACAAAATTTCAGTTTTGCTTTTCAGAAGCAGGAAGAGAAAAACAAGAGGAAAACCCAAAGGGATCAGAAATCAAAATGTGTACAGGCAAAAACCTACCAGGGTATGGCCAGGAATAGCAGTATTGAAATGTGAGAAAACACAGAAGAAATTAAAGTCAACAAAAAACTAAACAGGCAAGAGAAAAAAAGAAATGAGTGATAATATAAATGAAAAAGTGGCAAGAGCTTTGGAGACAGAACAGCACAGAGGGTTTCAACAAAAGCAGAGAAAGTAACTCAAGGAATCAAACCAGATAAATGTACAAGGAAGTCTCCTGTATACATGAATACTATTAGCGCTCTCCAAATGGACTTCAAACTCATCTCAGCATGTCTGACAATGCGACCTTCTTCAGAGAAAACAAGTTTCTCTAGTTCAGCTATAAAACTAGACAAGAAGCAGCTGTGCAAGCACAGAAAAAAGGCACCCAGATGTACCAAAGCAGCAATAGAATTGATTACCTTTGTTCGAGCAAAGAGCAGCATGGCAAACATGGTGAAGAGAGACAGATGAACAGCCAGTAGTAGAACAACACTGTTGGAAAGAAAATATATTCAAGTATTAATAGTAACTTTATCTTATCCTCAATATCTTCTGTTAAAAATGCAAAATGATGCCATTTAAAGAAAATCAGGGCTGTTTTAAGAGTATAGAGAAAACAGGAAATGTGAGTTTTGATACAAAATAAAAATCACATTGACATGCCTCAGTTCTTCCCTTACAAAAGAGCTTAGAATAGCAGAATTAAAACCTCCCACTCGACTAGCATTAAAAAAACCTATGTCATATACAGTCATGTCAAAGTCTAGAGATCCTGTACAGACTAAAGGGAATCAAAGTTACCACAACCCTCTGTGACCTGATCTCACTGTGCACTTAGCTACCCCAGCCAGAAGGAAGCTGCTCAGATGCCCCACACCATAACACAAAGGATTTAACAACCTGCCTGCTAACAATCATCCCACGAAAGAATGTCTCCTGTGCTATAACCCACCTCGCCATTTCAGGCAATGTGCAGTTGATACTCTTTAACGTTTTCTTCATCATAGAAGAATTCTGGAGGAGAAAGAAGGGGCGAAGGATTCTTCTTATTCTCACACTCTGCAAAAAACAACAGATCAGACTCTGAGTTCCTGCAGCGCAAATTGAGTGCAAGTTTGTCGAAAAGCACTTGACACACACATCGACAAAGCTGACAAAGGAACAGAAAAAGAAGTGAGCTCTGCTCTTCTGAGCTGACAAAACACCAGAAAATATTCCATACCTCATTTAAATGAGGAGAGATTGTTTTAAATGCACATATTGACATTTCAATAGCCTCATCAGGCCACTAATTAGAAACAATCCAACTTTACTGCTCCGTAGACATAAAAATCTGGCAAGAGATGGCATTTTTGTATTTTCTGCCAAGGTCTATCTCTAGAAAAGGATTAATAGAGAGCTATTTTCAATAAAAACAAACATATTCTAAAAATAAGTGCTTAATTTTAATTTTCAGACTTTTGTCTGGTTTATATTGTTTATATTTGTTTTAATTGTTTGTTTTATAACTAAAGGACCTGCTTATTATTTAGCAATTTCTGTCTCTCACAAGACTCAAGCTATCACTGCTTTTTTTCCCCACAACACTACAGCAAATAACTTTTTGATGATTGCAGTCAAGACATTTGCAAGTCTTCAAGTTATTCCTGTCACTTATTTGTTACTTCAAGTGTTTCAGCATCCTGCATTTTAGGATCAGTCTTATGTGGGCCACACTTAGCAGAAAAAAAACCCATAAAATTCACTTTCTTTACGTCTATTCTCTTGTTCATCCATCCCTGCAGTTCAACTGCTCCTTCTGCCACTGCTTTGTGTCGTAAGGCTCCTTTTTAAACCACCTGTCCACTATCACACCTCAAGAGTTTACATTTTAAGAGCCTGTCTCTCTCATTCTCTTCCCAGCATTTTTACCACATTACTATTTTCTTAACAAGGATTGCTAGGGTACAACAACTAATTTAGTGTAAATCTGTGGCAGACAAAACCAACCAGGAGAGTGAAGTATTACATCAAGGAGGGCACTCCTAGAACCATTTCCAAACCTGATGCTCCTCTCAGGACACAACTGTTTTGAACACAGCACACCTTCAGTTTAGAAAGCAGCTGTTAAACAACATAATGACGTTTTTCTTATACCTCACTACAGAGGTTTTGCCATTCAGTCAAGTTAAGCACATCATTCTCCAATTACATGACAAAACTGGTGCCAGGCAATGAGTTTTCCCTGCACTCTTCGACTACTGACAGACTAAGCAATGAGTGCTATTTTATTTTACCAACAAGCAGAACATTTACATTAAGAATCAAACAGAGGCTACATTACACCAAACTTTTTCTGCATTTAAGTGCATTATCCAGCGATCAAAGACCAAAGTAAAGCTGTTCATACCTCTTTGCAGAAAAAACTCAGTGACACAATCCAGTCAGCAAGGGAAACAATTAATGTCAGTATATAAGCCATTAGCCATTTATTTTTCCAAAATTCTTTCCATCCAATTAAGTAACTCTGGGCAAGGGAAAAAAAAAGAGCAACTTTATTACTTTAATAATAAAATCCAGTACCTTAATAAGTCAGCACTGATTTTTTTCCAAGTATTTGCAATTTTACATTAGTGCTCTTAAAAAGCTCTCCAAAATCAAAAAATACATTGTTGAGAGATTTTTTCCAACAAGAACTAAATAAAGGTCAGTAAAAGTGAGAGGTGCACATAGGCCATGCGAGATTATTCCTTTGACTGCAAGAAAATTCTCCACTTAATAAACATCAAAAGGGATTTCCCAGAAGTAAGTATCCCAAGAAAGATCAATTTCTGACAACTTTTATTTTGTGTAAATGAACTGACATATTTATTATATACCCTGATTTTATAGCCTAATACAAGCAGCTAAGCCAAAACACTTGCACTCTTAGCAAAAGTTATTTCACACAATTAGGAAACTTAGGTTAAAATAAAGGGAATAAATGTCTTAATTTAGTAAATATACACTTGCTAATTTATCCTGAAATGAGGCTCTAATAAAGCAAGGCAATTTCATCTTGCGAACGCAAGATTTTGAGAAACGATTCCACCACACACCTACTGTTCCATTCAATACCAGATGAAGGAGATGCTCACCTTCACAGATACATCAACCACGAACACAAGGAAGCAGAGCAGCTCCATGCTCTCCATGAGGCCACAGGGAGGATTCCAGGCGGGATGGCGGTACCGCACATCCGACGTGATGGTGAGGGAGGAAGGCTCTTCAATGAAGGCCAAAGCCAAGATTATTGTAATGGTCAAGCCCAAAATCCTGTTTGGACAGAGATGAAATTAAAAATAAGACCAACAAAATAATAAAAAAAAGGGACAAAAAATCCAACCCCAAAACAAACCCCAAAAAACAGCCACAAAATTGAGTCAAAATAACAACAAAATACTTACTTACAGTAAAGCAATTTTCTTTGAAGTGAGCCAAGCTTTATGATACCATATTTCACTCAAATGGGTTAGACCACAAGTCAGCACTTGACTAGCATGTTGTTGCCTGCACTGGAGATGTAACTGCTGACCACCAAATAACCTGAGGTGGCATCCTTTTGAAACTAACAGCAGCAAACAATCTTGCTGGTATCCAACATGTTTAGAAACAGACACTTTGAAAACTCTTAAGGCACTGTGTTGTAAATCATGCTAATTAGTCCACTCATGCAACAGTCCCTGTGGCTGTTTCAAAGAGCCATCTACGTCATCACACTTCCATGAAATTTGCTGCTTTCCACTTCTATCATGTTCACATGTGGTCAATCCCCTTGGTTCCCACAGTAAGTTGTTATACACATAACACCATTATCTAATAATCTAACAAGCAAGAAAGATGAAGAATAAAAAAATAAATACATACAAGGCATAAATACAGCCTTGGAACTAAAAGAAAAAGTATCTTCACAAAGCATAAATTCACAAAATCACCCAAACTTACAAAAAAAAAAAAAAAAACAAAAAAATGCCTACACTCTAAATCTTCCATCTTGTAACATATATATTATTGTATCTCAAACCCTTAAACTCTAAATCTTTCACCCTGTGAGATAATACACTTTTATTTAACTACACACTCATAATCTCCATGCTATCACTCAGTTTTGGAAGCCTTTTCCATGGCCTCAGGTCAAATGTAGCGTATCTTTGAAGATCATTCCCTGTCAGTACAGAAAGTCTAAAATCCTCTGTGTCCAGGGTTCCAACAGGGGAGTTTTCAGGAAGACTAACTCCTAAACAAAAAAGCAAAGAGAATAACCAAGTTCTTACCACTGGCAAGTCCTGGAATAGTACCATCGATAAAGCCATAGGGATTTGGAGTCCACACGGTGATTTATAGATCGATACTGAAGGCAGGAAGTAAAAAGGCTAATTCAAACATTACATTCAGTCTGCCTCAAAGACAAAGATCAAGAGACCAAAGCAAACCAAAGGAGTATATGTTATTAACTATTAAAGCATCAGGTCACCCATGACCACAGAGGTATCCTACATGTGTGAAAAGGGAAAGATTTTAAAGAAGTTCTGCTATCTAAAGACCACAGATCTGCTCAGATAATGAAACTGTGTGCCCATCATCTGAAGCAAGCACTGTCATAATTTCAAATAACAGCATTTGTAATAGCTCAGTGAGTATTCCATGTAGTCATCAAAATGGTTCACCCACCTAAATCCCCTCCCCAACACTCATTCCACTCATGGATCTTCTTTTGTCTTTCTCTTCCAACAGGTCATAAGATGCAAACAAATTAATTCTGAATAGAAGAGACCTCAACCTATGTCTTTGAATAAAACATGTTTTCAGATCAGGAGTGCCTGTGATTCTTCAGCAATCCCCAAAACCCATCCCTCCTCTGTGACAGCTCCTGGGCTGTTCTTGCTCTGCCCCCACTGAGTAGATGCTTCCACAAAGGTGGCCACACCTTAAATACATCTGACCCCCAGAAATCTCCCAACCAAAAGCCATCTAGATGCAGCAAGAGAGCTCAAGAACTGCCCTCAGCATTCCCACTGCCTGGGATCTAGGAGCCTGCAGTAACGGCCAGCAAAGGAGAGACAAAGAGGGAATTAAAACTTCCAAAGGCACCAAGTGCAGCTGAAGCTGAAGAGTTCCAGCCTTAAACTCTTTAGCTTTTACCAGCTCTTAAGATGTGCAAGTAGATTGAGAGGCAAATTTCAGGGCTTGCTCAAATAGTTTTTCTTGGTAGTAGGTTAGTCACTATCAAAATACCCACAATCAAACCAACCCAAACAAACAAACAAAAAACCACCATGAAAATCACTCCACAAACCAGCACATCCTCTGAAACCCTTAAAGAGATTACTTCATTGTGGGGAAAAATATATTTCTCCTAGGCAGAAGTTTATTGAGACTTGGATACCACAGGAATTTGGAATTCTGATTTTGCTTAGTGAATTGAGATGGTGGTTAGAAATGTTGCCTGAACACAGGAAACCTTAAAAACTGGGAGAGTGTGTGACAAACATCCAGCATGGGAAGCATAACAGCTAACAAAAATATTTTTTACTTACTTGTATTGCATCTTCAATAAACACAATGGCTTGGTTTATATAAAGGTCATTATCAGCTCCAGCACCTATGAAGTCAAAATGAAATAAGAATCACTTGCTTTATTTTGGATTAAAAAAAAACTTTGGCTAAAACAGCATTTCAGTTAACAGATGGTGCACAATCACAGCTCTCATGACAAAGGGCACTGCACAAACACACAAAAAAAAGAGAGTTCCTGTCACAGAGGACTTTGCTCTGTCAGCAGCACTATGCATTACATCAAATAAGTAATAATAATATCAGTCACATCATGCATCAGAAGTGTTTTGTTAAAAGGTTCTCTTTCAGGTTTACCTAGCCAGGTTACACTGGTAGTTAAGCATCACAAAACTATACAGAGACAAGTCCTAACAGACCAAATAATGGAGATTCAAATTGTTCTTTGACAGAGTGTACAGCCAAGTGAAGCCAGAAAAATCAGGCACTACTACTGTAGCAATTTTTATTTTTGTTAAATAAAGATACTGCAGTTTAGAGTAATCTTGTTCCTCCAAAACCAACAGGAATTTCCAGTCATATGAGAATTAAATTAAGTGCTTTTTAAATCTATTCTGAGAATTACTATTGCCATACCAAACAGATCAGAGCTCAAGACACAGTAAGGGCTGAAGGAACACAACCTGAAATAAAATACCACTAAATTAGTTACTATTTCACTTTTCAAAACCTATTATTAAGAAGTCTGTGTGAAGATAGACACATAAAAAATAAAGGGCAGCCACCTGTGTTTACTTGAAGTAAGACCTTTCAGGAACTAACCTGGCAATTAGGCCACAAAGAGAAATAAAGGGAGTTAAGGTCAAAATAAGGAAGGGGGAAAAAAAAAAAAAAAAAAAAAAAAAANGGGGAAAAGAAAAAAAAAAAAAAGGGGAAAAAAAAAAAAAAAAAAAAAAAAAAAAAAAAAAAAAAAAAAAAAAAAAAGACATAAAAAGGGATAAAAAATTGAAGGGGACTTAAGATATGAAAAACATATGCTAGCATAACCTTCCCAGAGAGGGGAAGAGTCCCAAGGAGCACTTCATCCCATCTCCACTGAGGTGACAGCAATCACAACCCAGGATACATCCCAGCAGTAGCACCATGCCCTCCTCCAGACACGAAGCAATGCCAGAAACACCATTGATCAGTGTCATAGGACATTTTTATGTTCTACATAATTCAGTACCATCAATTTCCTACAAACACTGCAAATGGTTTTTAAATGTCACCCTTTATCTGAGCATCAGCAACAACAGTTTCATACTGATCCTGATATGAACCATGGTGCAAGAAGGATCTCAGGATAAACAGGAGACAAGCCAGGCTCACGCAGTTAAGACTTTTTTTTTTTCTTGACATCTCACACTAGTGAGATAAAAATAAAAGTTGCTTAAAGGAACCATTAGCTAAAAGAATTGCAAGGACAGCAAAAGCTTTATGTACTTGAAACACACAGCAAGCCACTAGCGTTGATGCCAAGGATTTTGGAAGGGCAGAACCTAAGTGACTATTCATACTACAAAAATAAAGCAGGGAAAATAGCCAAAAATGTTTACTTTAGCAATTTCTCCATGCATTCTACCATGGATATCCAACTTATTCTGCAACTCTTAGTCACAGCAAGTGACACTTAGTCACAAGTGATGATTAAAGCACTGCTCGGTTTGGGCACACAGGATCCATCCGAGACCCCGCTGCCCTTCTGGCCCAGCACAGAAGTGCAACAAAAAGAGAAGGTTCCCTTAGGTGATGCGACACCCTGAAAAGAGAGAACCTGAGGTCTCCAAAGGATTCCATTCTGGTGGAATTGAGATGTCAGACCTACGACAGTCACCGGGGCCGAGAAAAACTTGTCAGCATCTTAGAGGAAAACCCTAAAATTACATAAGGAACTAAAGAAGCCTGGGGCTGCAGCAGCAGAGCAAGGCTCGCACCTGAGGCCACCACTAGCGGCTCCCTCAGAGCCGTCCCCGCCGGAGCTGCCGGGAGCAGCCCGGGCAGGGCGACCGAGCCCCGCCGAGCTCCTCGGCAGCCCGGAGGTCTACCTGCCCCTCCCGCTCCCGAGAGCGCCCCGGCTCAGCCAGAAAGCCAAGAGCTCCGCTCGCTCCAGCGCCCCGGGCACCGCCCGGCCCGAGCACTCACCGTCCTCGGCACCGCCGCTCTCCCGCCACAGCCTC
>VYXF01006001.1:0-32776 GCA_013397295.1 Polioptila caerulea | reverse complement strand
CCCCCCCCCCCCGCCAGCGCCGCGGGGGCAGCAGCGGCTCCACCTCAGCGCCGGCCTCCATCGGCACCACCGACCGCGCTCCCACCGCGCTGCCGCCGGGCAGGACGGGGCGAGAGAGGAGGGCACCGGGGGCGGGACGGGAGCGGGGCTCGCCCCGCCCCCGGGCGGCNCTCCTCCCGGCACTGCCCCCGGCCGTTTGCCCGCCGGGCGCCATTTCCCGCCCTCTCCTGGCCAGCGGGGGTACTGGGGCAGGCGGGGTGTGGTGAGAGATGGGGTGGTGTGAGGTAGGAGAGTGTCGGGTTTTCATCTAAACTTCCACGGGGGGATCCCACTTGTCATTTATGCATTAAAAAATATATCCCTGATGAGGAGTTGCATCTTTTTTGCCTCACGGCAGCTGCTGGCTCCTGGCTGGGTGCCTCAGGGCAGCTGTGGGGCTGCATCTCGCATACATCGCAGTCTTAAGTAACTATTTAGATCTCTGGTCGCAGAAAGTACTTAATTTGTGTTTAATCACCTAGGCATTCCCTAAGCAACTGTGAACTTCACTCATGTTGCTTTTACTGTTAGAAGATGCTTCACTGGTGCCACTTGCTCACTTTTCTCACGGTGCCCTTCACACACACTTCCACTGGTCAGTTTCATAAAGCTGCAATTTCAAGAGAGGCGTCAGGACAATTTGAAAACGCTTTTCTGCCACATACTGGTATCTGTGGCAGCATAATGATAAACACGAGAATGTTGCAATCCCTCATTTCATTATTCCAACCTGAGAAGTAAAAGTAGACCCAACCTTCGCTCTTTAATTGAATGTTACATGTTGTTTATCAAACTGGGTGCTCTTTACTTCAATGAATATTTTACACATTTACTAGCCAAGACTGTTATAAAGTGACTCTTAATTGTAAGAACGAGTTGAATTGCAAATAAAATCATGGACCAGGGAGCAATGTTCACTGTGGACAATGGGGTTGCCATAGGCCAGCTCTCTTTCAGGGATCTGGTGGTATGTAGGGATAACAACTGGCTCATAGTCATGATGTGTCACAAATTCAGCCAAATGACAAAAAATTGATTGATCTCTATGGGCCACCTTTATTTAACTCTGAAAAGGAACATGTATAATTTTATATATATTTGATAAATAGCAATGGGGTAGCTTTTGCTTTCATCTGCACCACTGCCTAGTCAAAAATGAGTTTAACGCTGACTTCCAAATAAGTCAGGGTAAGATCCAGCCGAAGATAAAAAAGAAAACTCTTTGATGTTATCTTTACCATAATGGTTGTGCAGTGGATTGACCTGGGCTGCTCCATCACTCCCCTCCTCAGCTGGACATGAGAGAAAATATGAATTAAGGGCAGGGAGAGGTCACTCACTGAATACCATCACAGGCAAAATAGAATTGGCATAGCAAAATTATTTGAATTGATTACCAATCATATCAAAACAGGATAAAGAGAAACAAAGCAAATCCTAAAAACAAGCCAGCCCTGCCTCCTTCCTTGGCTTAAATTGATTCCTGATTCTTTACCCCTCTCCCTCAGTCACTCACTACAGTAAGACTGGGCACGGGGTTATGGTCAGTTCTCATTGTTTCTGCCACTGCTTCCTTCTCAGGGCAATGAGTCCTTCCCCTCCTTCCACATAAGGGGTTTCCCTCTCACAGAGAACAGTCCTCCAAGAAGTTTTCAAACACAAGTCCTTCCCACGAACTGCAGATCTTCAGGAACAGCCTGTCCCATTGTGGGTTCCCTGCAGTGCCACAAGTCCCACCAGGACCCTGCTCCAGCATGGGCTCCTCTCTCACAGGTCTGCAGGTCCCTGCCAGGACCCTGCTCCAGCACGGGCATCCCACAGGTTCACAGCCTCCTTTGGGCCTCCCTCTGCTCTGTGTGGGCCCCTCCACGGGCTGCAGGTGGATCAGTGGATCTGTGCATCCCTGTGCCTTGCATGTGCTGCAGGGGTACAGCTGCCTCACCAGGGACTGCAGGGGAATCTCAGCTCCGGCGGCTGCAGCAGCTCCTGCCCCTCCTTCTGCCCTGACCTGGGAGTTTGCCCGGCTGTTCCCCTCACATATTCTCACCCTGCTCTTCCCTGGCTGCAATAAGTTCTGCACAGGACCTTTTTCTCCTTCTTAAATCTGTTATCAGAGGCATTACTCCCATCACTGCTTGGCCTCAGCCAGCATTGGATCCATCCTGGAGCCAGCTGAGATTGGCTCTGCTAGACACGGAAGCTCCCAGGAGAGCTTCCTCCGTAACTCCCAGGAGAGCCACCTCTGTAACCCTCCCTCACTAAAATCTGGCCACACAAACCCAATACAAGTTGAATCCAGTAAAAAGTGAACATCATCAGCTCCACGTTAGAATTATTTCCCATTCTCAGTGGGCAACAATGCACTGATAACATTGGAGTTTAGTTTGACTGTTACTAACACTTAAGGCATCAGGTGGAACAGACACAGTGAAAATTTCAGGATAGTAAAACAAAAATAGGAGTGACCTGGTGCAATCTGTAGTGAGCATAAGCAGGCAAGAAATAAAATGCCACCTGTACACGTGCTGTAAATGCCATTGCTAAGAAAGGCTGAAGAGTCTGAAATAGTCAGGATAACAACACTAACTGTAACAACACAGGAGACGTGTGTAAATATTGTATTTTTGTAATATTTTTTTTTATTTGAATGAAAGCAAATGTCTTCTCTTTCCTCTTCTGTGATTGTCCAGAAAGAGAAACCAGTAACTTCTGGAGGAAACAAAAACATACGAAGTCTTCAAATATACAACAAATTCTTGACCTTCTGTTCAGAATTCATCCAATCCTTCTGGCTGGAATTGGAAGTGCCCAACTAACTGTGAAGGAAGGCAAATTGCAGCTGGGGTTTTCCATTCTTCCTATTAGCAGCACCTTTAAGATAAATTAGTTATGTATTTTTGTTATGTATTTAAATTAGTACCATATAACAAACACACAATGAACAATGCAGCATCTTTAACTCCAAGTGAATCAGCTCCCTGAGTTGTGGAAAACAAATGTGGAGAATGTGCCCTTTTTAGCAGACATTTTCTACTAGCACAATGTAAGACTATTTTAACAGAAGTCTCATTAGGCCTAAGCTCTCCTGTTGTTGCAGTTAAGAATGTTGTTTGCCCAGAACTGCAGAAATGCATTTCTAGTTTTCCCTATTAGAAGTGCACCTTTCAAATAAAGGTTTAAAAAAGAAATGGGAACAGCCAAACATTAAACAAAAAGGCAGAAAAGGGCCTGAGGCAAAGGAATAAGCTCATTCTTTTTTATTGCTCCAGAGCACCAAACAAATTTAAAAGATCAGTTGAAGACATAAAGTTAAAAATTAAGCTTTTTTAAAGTTTTTTTTAGGTGGGATGTGGGTAACACTAATCAAGCTCAGAGGATATTTGTTTTATACTTCATTCTGCAGTATTCAAACAAAACAAGAAGCTGAACTCTAAATTCCATCCCACTAACATGAAGACTACCATCTGCTTCAAGATAGACATGCTTCCAATACCTTGCCGAGTTAGACCTTGTGGCCACTCAAAACACTGGACCAGTCTACAAAGCCAGTGCCAGGTAAATAAAAAACATGTAGATAAAGAACTGAGTCAATTAGCATGACAAAATTACAAGTTTATTGCAAAGTAAGGCAAGTTTTTCCCCCTTAACAGCACATGCCAGACCAGCTGAAATTTTACACATTCAGCTGAATGTTACTTAAAAGTCATATCCAAATTATCAAAACCAAACAAAAGACTACCCTGGGTTTCTTTATGATTATCCAAATATTTTAAATTAAAGGCAATTAACTCAAGAAGTTGAAGAAAATCCTTAATAAATGATCCCTTAGCCTTAAACCTTATAGTTTAAGTATATTGTGAGTAAAACAGGGAGTCAATTAAAAAAAATTGATTACAATAGTCATCTCAAGAACTGTTAAGCAGGTCATCCCTGCTCATTATCACAGTACAATCCAGTTTTGAACATTCTGTTTGGCAAATTATTTACCACAGTTAAACAAGACAGGAAGTCAGTCCATGTCTTCAACTACAGAAATTCCTTCCTTTTTTTCTAGCTTGGTTACCTGTAAGTAAAAAGAAAACCAGTTCAGTAACAAAAATAAGCTTGTTCTTCCATCAGCATCTGCTACTGGTTTTAAAAGAGACACACAAAGATCAGGTGTTTATGAAGTGGATAAATCTTTTTGTTTGACCAAATGCAGCTAATCTTATGGTGTGACACTGGAAAAAGCAGAAGACAGCCTGTAGGTATCTCATCCTTGCGGGTAGATGTACTGGCTTTCTTCTGAGCTGCATCATAGTTCCTTCAAATCATGCCAGCTGTTAAAATCCCAGTGAACATTTTGGCACCTGGAAGTGCATCATTTGTGCTCTGACCACAAATCCTTTACTTCAGACACAGCTCCAAGGCAGAAGCTACAGACAGCATTGCCAGAGTTCCTGGGGTTGTTCTAAACTCCCTCGGCCAGGTAGAGATGAATGACAAGAAGGCTCCAAGAGCAAATCTGGCAATTCCCAGCAAATGCTATGATCTCAAATTCCTTTTACCCCTGTTCCTTCTGCAACAAATATGAAGGGGTTTTTGCACTAAAAATGAGTGGATAACTAAACTGGCTTGCCTATGCTATAGACATCCAAAGCAGAAAGTACTTTCTACAAATCCAACAGATTTCTCTACCATTAGCACTCCAAATTGTTTCCATTCACAAACGAGCTCAAGCTGTAACACAACTCTCCTATGGGAAAACCTGGCATTACCTAACTAAAGTGGGTTTTATGTCCAGTTGATGCCATATTTTCACAGTCTTGTTACTTATGCTAGAAAAACTTTAAGTGCAGATTGAGTCCTAGGAGCAGAATCATCAGGGGGGCACTGTCCTAGACAGTGATTCTCTTCAGAATTACAATCATGCTGAACACCTACAGTAAGAGGAAACTCTTCCTGTATTCCTTTGCTTGAATAGGCAGATTTGACTCAAATCACTACAAGTTATTATTTTCCAGTCTTGCAAAGAGCTGCAGGAGTTATCAGTTCAGGTTACTCTTATCTACATAATAAAATCTTCCCCAAACTTGACTCCCAGTTTCCAGGAATAAATTGCAATGGCCACTACCCTTGCAGAGCACAACTGCTATTACATACAGATCTAGTTAGAGAGTGTAACAATATTCTGCATCATTAGAAGATCTTAATCACATTTACTGTAAGCATAAAATAATTACATTTTGGTCCAGACCCTACAAAAACATTCTGCCTGACTCCCACTGAGGCCAAAAGAACTTTTGTCCTGGACTTCAGTGGGAAAAAGTCCAATGTGATGTAAAAAATCCCCCACCGTACATACTTTACCATAAAGTACTGCACATGGTAGCTTTTATCCCCGGTTTTAAGGTAGTAAAATACTATTACAACATGTCTGGCATTTCACACATGAAGGAATTAATATTTTATTACACGTACAAACATATTCTTAAAAGCAACTGGGGTATAAAACCTCTGGCAAAAGAAACTTCAAGGAGCTAAAATTCTTCACCCCAGCACTTCTGCCATAAAAGAGGCATTAAAATAAGTTTGAAGGGGTGGCTAAAAACTATAAGAAGTTAAGCATGGTTCCAATACCCGCCTGAGCCCTTCCCCATCTCAGTGCTCAAACTGAGCATGGTACCATTACTGCTGCTGTGTTTGAGAAAACATGTATTTGTGAGTCAACTACCTTGAGATTCTAAAAAGGAATTGTTGCAGAAGCAGGTGGAAGAAGCACTCACAGTGAATTGCTGCCTCTTACACTGGCTTTCCCCATGCTGATGTAGGTCAAGTCTTAATTCTGCAATTAAGCAGATCCCTTCAGACAGGTCCTGAACTGAAACCAAAACACAAAATCTTGTTTCTCCCATTAGCACAGGACGTCATGAGTCTGGGTACACCTATTACTTTCTGTCCTCAGTACATGTATTCCTTTATTTTTCTCTTTTTCTTGTTTTCATAGAAGTATGACAAAAAAAGAAGCTAAACAGCCTACACTGAAACCAGAGGATTTAGCCTCACAGTTATGTGAAAAGAACAATCACAATTATTTCTGTTATAACTGCTACCCTAAATGTTAGTTATCTTTTGCTGGAGATTCACTGGGACCAGGCTTGATGCGCTTTGAATAATTTAAATACAAAATCATTCCAGAAGCAGAGGGCATTTACCTCTTTGTCTATACGCCCAAACTGCCAGGACCATGAGGTGTTGTAGAGGAAAGGCCTCAGGTCAAACCGGTTGTCATCTGGACTATAGTTTTCAGCATGGTAGGAAGGAGTGAGGGTGGTCATTTTGTGCCTGTTGACTGAATACATCCTGAAGAAATGCTTAACCTTGGATGCCACCTGGTGTACAAAGAATGTAGCTTTTAATCAGATGAAGTTTCTTAGTATTTTAATTTAAAAAATTTATAGGAGCACAGTACTTTGGAGACTGTTTATTACCTTTAAACAGTCTAGATATTCTATCAAAGCAAGAGCCATTTTTTGTCTCAGAACATATAACCAAAGGCTTCAAGAGTAGTTGGTCATATGTATTTCAGAGAACAATTTTCCCTGAGGTATAGTTCTGAAGTAATTGTTTTCAAATTACCCAATTAACAATTGTTTTAACAATTTGCAGCACAAGACAACAAGCTCCATTTAAGCGATGCAGACCAGCTTTTCCAGCATATTCTGCTGCAGCTGTAGAATAATCTCCAAAAACAAAATATGAAACTATTCCTTTCAGTTAAAAGGAGCCTGACCTTTCTCCAAATACACTCTATTTTGGCAAAAACATTAAACTATTTGGTATTTTTTTCTCTTTGGCGTATTACCTCTCTTGGAGTACAAATTTCCTTCCACATATTGATCAGCTTACAGAACATACTGTATGGTCCAGCCTTTGTAATTTTCCTCAGTTTCCCATATATTGAGAGTTCTGCATATGTCATCCCCATATCTGCCTGAAAACACACACACACAGAAAGTCACTGAAAATTTTGAATATGCAAATTTTAATGAATACTTTCATGGAGCAATTAAAATAACCCAGTTAAATCAAAGAAATACCAAAATGAAATTGTCAGTCTCAAAAAGACATACTAATATTATGAGCAGAAATAATAAAACCCACTGGAATCTCTCTGGAATTGGGAGATTAGAGGCCACAGAGGTAGTTTTATCAGTCCTCTCCTTTCCAAAGGGATAGAAAAGAAAAGGGTGTAGGAAGAAGAGGGCTTTGCCACCAGTCATCTTCATACCAGTAAGACCCTGACTTTCTTTCGGTATTAAAAAAAAAACTTGGAACAAACTGCATTTTGCAACATCCATCCTTCTAAGTGTCCAAAACTCTAAAATAATTCAAAAATGTTAATTTGCTGTTTTGGAAACTACTGTCAACACAGATAGGGCAGGCATGGGAAATTAATGCCTTGTTGTTCACTTTAAGACTGTTTATAACATGCCTATCAATAAGTATGGTTACATACAAGAGTAAACAACAGTTATGGGACAACCCCAGATTTTGGGGTAAGGCTTACTAGAGCACTTTAAAGGCACTGCCCATTATTACCTCATCAGTTTGAGTCACTTGTCCATCCACCAGGGGCTCCAACTCTGCAGTAGGTGGAGCTGACATGATACTGTAAGGGAGAGGGAAAAGGAAAAACATGGATTCTATGCAGTCTTATGAGTGTTGGTTTGTTAAAACAGCACTTCATCCCAAAAATGAAGCACCTGGCTCAGCCAGTTCCTCCAGTGGAATTAACAAACACAGTCACTGAATCACTGCTCACCTCCTAAGGGCTGTGAGCTGGAAGTTTTCAATGCAGTACTGAATGAAGTTCTTCAAATCAGTCTTGCTGATGCCACCAATGGGGTTGATATCAGCACTGGAGCAGTCGTACTTGGTCAAGTAACCACAGAGACTGAGCAAAACCAGGAAATTTTATACAGCAACAGTTAATAATAATGTAACTACAGCATAATATGTAATCCTTGACAGTATAGAGAGTTTATATGTAGCATGAAGAAAGACTGTAGATTAATAACATATTTATACCTAAAGGGCAAACATGTTTAACTACAACTGGACTATCCTATAGCCCTGAAATTTCCAGAAGATAATAATTTAAACAATCATAAAGCACTGCAAAACTGTCCATGCTGAGGCAATATGTGCAAAACAATTAAAATACTGTGCTGACCAATTAAAACAATAAATCTCAAAACACCCACACAACCAGCACACAGTACTCTCACAGCTTTAGAGGTTACCACTTCCACAGTCTTACAGAGATTGCTTTAATCTTTGAATGCGCAGCTCTAATAACAGTACTCCAGATTTAAAGTCTGTTTTTTCAGCTCAAAGTTCACATCTTAATTCTTAATACAGTAATTGAAAATTCAACAAATTGGGAAGTTAGCCTAGTGGATGCAAAGGTAAGCTCTACTGAAAACAGCATTTTATGGGAAAGCTATAACAATACTTTGGCTAAACCTCTGAAAAATACACAATTTCCCATTCAGGCTGATCTAATTATTTTCATTAATTTCACTGTTACCAGTGTATTCTTAGGTTATCACCTCTTCTGAGTAATAATCTGCAGTGGGATTTCGTAGAGTTGCAAGGAAATGACAGTGACCTGTTCCACCTGAGTATGTATTCCTTGTTTTCACCAACCTTTCATCCACATTGGCTGATCCCAGCACCAGCAGTCCCCCTGGCATCCCACGAGCCCACAGTGTCAGCTGAGCAAACAGGTAGGCAAGGACCATTCTTATTCTAGCCTGCAAAAGCAAAATGAAAAGGAAAGCAAAATTTAAATAGCAGAGTGATTTCTCCCCAGTCACTTTTATTAATCAATTGTCTAAACAAACTCATGAAGAACAAAATGTGGGCAGGGTAAGTACAACTGCAAGAATGATGGGCTTGTGGAGAAATTGCTGAACACACTCAGGAAATCCAGGTTCAGTATCTGCAACTGCCACAGACTGAGGAAGTTACTCCTGGCCAACTGCAAACTGGGGAGTAGTTGCCATTTGCTACCTCTAATAGCACTAACAAGGATCCACAATGGATGAAGTATGCAGATAAACCATACCCTTTTATAGAGTAAATAAATCCCTCTAGTCTAATAGGAAACATTTGTAAGAAGTTCACTTTGCTTTTGTGAACTTTTTTTTGGTGATTTTTTTGATTCTGAAACTCAGCTTTTTCTAAGTAATGCCAAACCAACCTGGGATCCAGCCTCCAGCTCCAGACACAATGGTGGGTGATGTTAAGCAAATACCCTCACCGCTCTGTGACTTAAGCCTCTCCTGTTGCCAAAAAGCTGATAAAGGATTCAATGTTTGCTTCCAGAGCAAACAGCTAGATCTCTCCAGTTACAGGGAGAGAAAGATCAATTCCTCAAATTAACAAAAACTATCTAACAAGATAACCAACACTCAGAACTAAAGCAGAGTGGCTGGTTAGGTTGGGAAACCAAAAAAAATCAAACCAAAACCCACAGAACCAAAAGAGTGTGACCTGATTCAGCCTATAGGACACACACCTGCACATTCTGGAGTGCCAGGCTCTCTCTCCTGCTCCCTCCATAGGCAGAAAACCGGGGAGTTCGACCTGTCACCACATTGAAGATCCCCACAACAGCTTTCACAGCTACATCAATGTTCAGGTTGATGTGGTAGCTGAGAAGAATTCAAGCACAAGTGAGTCAACCAGCACAATCTGACTATATAAAAATAGGAAAAAAAAAAAAAAAAGAAACAAACAAAAATCCACCCATCAAATGAGGTTTTAAAGCAGCTAAAATCTCAGATAAGATATGAAGAAACTTAGGAAATAATAACACTTTTCAGAGTCTGTTTCCAAAATTCCAAGTCCCTTGCCAAATGCTTCTAAGTTTGCCTCACTTTAACACTTAAATAATATCTGTAGCATTCCTACTTAACCCGCCTCCTATTCCTCTCTTATTTTTTTCCCATTTTCGAGCTTGAACATTTTAGAAGTTTGTCTTTGCCAGAACATGATGTTTTTTCCCAGCACTTCTGAGCTTGTACCTGCCTATTTGCTCAGCCAGCAGTTTAGCCCTGTTGCAGGTATCCTGGGAGGAGTTCTCACTACCCATGTAGCACGTGGTGAAGACACGCCTGCAGAATTCCCGAGGATCCTCAGGGATGTAGGCCCCATCATTCACCACCCTGCGTGCATCAGCTAGCACATCTGCATCTGAGGACAGAGCAAAAAAAACAGAGCAAGAGTGGAAATTATTGTGCTCCTCCATTTGCAGGATATGCAAATATCTTGTACATCCCTTGTATAGTGCCCATGACAAATAAGATGATTACATCTAACTACCCCAAAAATATTTTCATCTATCAAATAAAAAAATTAATGATTTTGCTTCTGATTTTGAGCACAGAAATATTAAATTCTTTTGATCTACTGAAGAATTTTCATAGAAAACATGATTCAGTATGTACAAAGACTTAGCTAAAAGCATGAAGTCTTCTTAAAGCCAGTTTAAGAACTTAAACCATTCCTAACCATGCTTTGTAGCGCTGGTTTTAATAGAAGGGGAAAATTTTCAGAATAAACGGAAGACTACATCAGCCAACATTTGAACAATGGTCAAGACATAAATTAGTTTGAGTTCCACATCCAATTCTTAAACCCAAAACAAAAACTATTATGCCAATTCAGAGAATCTGAATCTGGACACATTTTTGCTGGAATTTCTGAAGAGATACAAAGGACTCCATTAGCACAACAGGAAAAGGGTCTGCCATTAATAGGCTCTTGCAGCTACTGCACCCAGCTAATATTAACTTGTCCATAACCACGAGTAAGCACAGCTGGCCAGACACACAGTTCTACTTACTGCCATTCTTGACTGCCAGGCAAACCTGATGACACATGGAATACACTATGCAAGCTGTAGCAGAGCTGTCAATTCCACCACTCAGAGGTAGGAGAAATCCTGCCTTGAAAACAGAGCAAGGAAGAGGTTCCACATGGCAAAATTAGAAAAAAATACTTATTTTACCCCTCAGAAACACACTCCTGTAGAATAATGACAGGTGCATTATTCAAGGCTGTTTAAATTCTACTGGGGAAAAACAGAACAAACCATCCAGAGCAAATCCTCTGAAACTCTCATCAACTGGATAATCAAACATGTAGTCAGTGTAAAACCCTTCGGCTAGAAAAAATTCCAGTTGTCTTCACCCTCTAGTAAGACTGAAGAGGTAATAAAAAGAATTACATTTTTCATATATACTTTACTATTACATGACTACTTCATGTCACTCTGCTGCACTCAAGAAGGCATAATTCCTGAGGGAAAGGTGCACAGAGCATACCCAAGTCACATTTGGAATACAATTTTTAAGTCTGAATGATCTACCTCAAAACTCAAACTTTGGACTAACATCAGTTTGGGTTACCAGCAGCACAGGATAACAATTTGGATTGTGCCTGTGCCACTAAATAAGCTGTGTATGCCAAGGGGAAAACAAACCAAGTTGTTCTTACCTGTTTGCTGCGCCTTAAATAGTCCCAGAGCCAACATGCAGGTCCAAGGCTGAAATTACAGAACATCATAGTTCTAAGAAGGTTAGGGAATAACACCTAGGCAAGTCAACATATTTACTGAGGTATTCCAATGAGAGACTTCCTTTACTTAAACCTATACATCTTATGTTTATCTCTTTCTTTGAGTTTTGGTTGTTTTTTTAAATCAAAGTAATTTTCAAACAACAGATTCAGTGTTTGATTACCTGATCTCCTCCTCAGGACTGTGGTGTCTCCACTGGATTGGCATACAAGTAGGAACAGCTACATCATCAGGACATGACAGAGCAAAGTTCACTTTTATCCTGGGATAAGGATTCACTTTACTTGCCTAAGCAATAGTACAGAAGAATTCAGAAGACATCAATTTTAATGTAGCACATACCTATAAAACATCAGCTCTGTAAGATACTGTGAAAATCAAGACATGCAAATACTTTTTACATTCAGTAACTATTCAAACTTGGCAGAGTTTACAAACACAAAGAGTTCTTACCGCCAAGTTACGAGATGAAATCTCTGCTCTGTAACTTCGAACATCCTCCAGGTCCAGAGTGGCAACCAGCACCTCCTATGGAAAGGCTTTCAACATTAGATCACTCTACACAAACAGATAAACAATGCTTGGCAAAAGATTCAGCATCAGCTGTGGCAAAGGAAAAGGCAAGAAACGTTACTGGGGAAAGAGATGGATCTGGCACATAATGTGAGGAAATCTAGATGACAAATCTACTTTTTTCTGAAATCAAAGTGAAACCTTGTGTCTACAAAACTGGGTCAGAATTAGAACATTGTAGTCTTTGCCCTTTCTTCCTTTAGATAAGGGAATCTCAATTAACAAGGTCTGTCCTCCTCATGGTGACTGCATACAAAAATGTTTTCGTGAAGTTCTTCCATGGTGGCACTTCTTCCTTCCTCACAAAAGCAGGAGAGCTACTGTAGGTAATCTGCCTTGGAAAGCACTCAGATCTAACAGAATACCATAATTAAAATACACCCTTTTTAGTCTAGAGACGTAGACCTAGAGTCTGGAACGTCTGGGAAGTGTTGAGCAAAAATGTCCTAGCAGCTGTGGGGTGGATACTTTACCACATCATCGAGTGAAAACTGGGATCCTTGTGCAACTGTTTCTCCGTTCATGGAAATCATGGCACAGCCATCATAATACAGCCGATCACCATCACAGCCTTTCTGGTTTGCTAAAATATATATTCCACCATTCTGCCAGGGAAACAAACATGCAGGGAAGGAAAAAACAAAAGCTGTTCAGAATATAGCACCTGACAGGATGTTAAAAATTAAAATGTTCTTTCTCTGCTCCTGCCCTTCTAACAAACTTTCCCTCCCTTTACATTGTGAATGATTTACTCTCTTGACTGGAGTCTCTATTAGTAGCAAGAGTCATTCCGTCAACCCAAACAGAGATAGCTGCCCTTCTAAATTGAAATTCTGAGTTCAAATTGAGGTTGGGGAAAGCAGGAAGGTGATGACAGAAGCTGTGTTTGGATATCATAGGAAAGAGCAGATACTGTTAAGTATAAGCAAAGCATGTTAAATGACGATGACAAAGCAGCTTTTTCACAGTGTAATGTATACTCATCCCTTTATTTTTGTCCCCATCACTGTTAGATAGGATTACAGTCCAAGTACTTCATGTCTTCTCATTTTTAAAACAAACAGAACTTTCCAAGTAGAAAAGTGCACACCTTTGCTGTGGCAGAATTCACCAGATCCACCCGGGCATGAGCCTTCTGCAGCACGTGGTGACTACCGGAAGAGTTGGTGAAAATTTCCACGCCATCAAGTCCCATCTCAATGTGAGGGCTGTCAAAGCAAAAGGCACTAAAATAAATCACTACTGTGCAGTGAAAACTGCAAATATCATTAAAAATCACTAACAGAAACATCTATGTCACTGTCAGTTTTCTGCATGTCTTAGCTCAAACAAAGATAGGGCTTTCAAAAATATCTGGTTTTTTGCATTGCCCAACTCTCCTGTCAAAGCCCAGCAGTGGCTGCAGAGATCAGGAGAGCTTTTGCTCATTCTGTTCTAAATGAAATGCCTTCTACTCTATAGAAGGCCAGGTCTCAAAGAAAGAGAGAATAGTATTATCTTGGTCTGAAATGGCAACATGGATATACACTGCAAAGTCAGTTTTCCTGTTTTCCTTTTCTCTTAGTAAATCCAGAACAACAAGGAGAAGATTTTTACTCCTTTTTCTCTTTTTCCAATATCATAAGAAAGAAATACTAAAAAAAAAAAAAAATCACTTTAATACATCACACTTTCTGCAATTACAAGGAAATTAATGTAACTGGGAGATTTGGAAAAATATTAGGAATGTGAACACTAGAGTTACCTATCATTTATTTCCTTTGGTCACTCTTTTCATTCTGCTTCTTTTTGGTATTTCTCCCCTACCTTCTTGTTTTGAGTTGACTTAGTTTAACCACCAACATTTCTTTGCCATCCTGCACCTAGCCTAATGAGGTCTTTCCCATGATGTATTTATTACTCCTAATTATATTTTATCTTACTGACACTTTTTGAAAGATAAATTACATAGAAGAATAATAAGCAGTTCTTTTCAAATATTTATTTCAGACAGCTCCAGGGTATGTTTTAGTTTATTTTTTAGTTCTTCTTCTCCTTTACCTGTTTGGTGCCCAGAGTTCTTCACATATTTCTGCCCCTAGGCAAGTATCTTTGGTTGCTAGCACTGCATCCCCAAAGGGAACAGTTTCCTGAGGAAAAACAAGAACATTCTTACACACATGCAGTAGAACAAGCTGTTCAATTCAAAAATTTAACTACAAATCTTAAGAAAATATAAAAATTGAATGCTCACTTATGTGAAATTAGTGACACAATATCAATCACATTATACCTTCTTTCATTTGATACCACGTCTGAGTAAAAAAAAAAAATTCTGAAATGCAAATTACTGGACTGATCGAAGTTTTGTGTTTTCATTTCAGTAGCATTCAAATCCAGTGCTTTGCTTAAGGACAGAAATTAAACAACCTACAAAACATAGACTGTCTGTTGCTAAGAATCACAGTTATGTTTAAGCAGGAAACCAATGTAAATTTTAGATCCTTCTGAACTAAGAAGGTTTAAATTATTTTTAATTTAATTTTTTAACCTAAAAACACATACTCAATTCCAGTCTCAAGCACAGATAAACTCAGTACCAAAATTGTGCAAAATACGGCAATCAATGCTCTGTATGTACAAATAACTGAGACAGATTTAAAATTTACTTGCTTTGCTGGCACATAAATAATGTTAAATTATGCTCTCATTTATTGTAACTCAGAACCACCACTGAAATTTATGAATCTACAACATGACTGGTAGCAGAATTTTGGGGACTACAGTTTTTAATTGCTGAATCTGGAAGATGCTAAAGTTAAAAAAAAAAAAAAAAAACCAACAGATTACCTGTCCAGTCACTTCCTGAATTGTCCTGGGTAGAAAATATTCCTCCACATGCCTAAATGAAGTTTACAGATTGTGAATACATCATTACATAAATCATAGCATAAAAACTGGTTCTCATCTCACCTTCTAACACTGGTTAAAGAAACCATATTAAAGTTGTACAGGGCTGTGTGTGTTTAAAAAACAAAAAAATACCTTCATACTCTCCGTGGAATTAATCAGAAATGCTAACATTTTAAGATAGCAACACGTGTGCTTCAGAAAGGCATGGTAAGCAGTGCCCCATGCTGGCTAGAAAAAAAACCTAACAAAGAACACACCATGCAAGTCAAATGCCAGAAATTTCTCTTTTTGCAGGGTTACTACACAAGCAACGCAGAACAGGCTGAGGCTCAGAAGGACCAGAAGTGCTTTACTGAGACCCTCAAGCTGGGAACATTCCCTGACAACAAGATGAGTGCAGAGTATCAGAGATGAGTGCCAGGCATGATCTGCAGCATCATAAGGTAGGCAGCTTTTATTCTCTGCAGTTGTTGAAGTTCTGACAGAGATCATCGATTTCAGTGTTTGCCAGTTCAGTACTGGCGTGCAGCAATCCAGCAGATAAACACAGGCCCTCCCAGTCCTGAGCTGGGTGTTATTAGAAAGCACACATCAGGAAAATTACACTTTACACTGGCTGTAGGATCAAGCAGCCTGTCATGGGTTGCAGGGCAAAATGTAATCAAAGGTGTGTTATTCTATCACCATCTATGGGAACTGGGGTGGGGGGGATGTAATCTTCTGTTAATAGGCCAGCTGATAAGAAACCAGCTAGGGCAGTTTCTTTAGCTCTTCCATGACTCATGCTCCCTCCAGGGAGAGATCTTCTGGTAATGGGCTATTGAGTCCAACTGATAAAATTACATAATCCCATTGGGAAATGCTCCCTCCAGGGCANTTATGTTAGTTCTCCTAATAAAGAACTGTTATTCCTATCCCCATATCTTTGCCTGAGAGGCCTCTTAAATCCAAAGTTATAATAATTCAGAGGGAGGGGGTTTACATCCTTCATTCCAAGGGAAGCTCCTGCCTTCCTTAGCAGATGCCTGTCCTTAAACCATGACAAAGCCCCACTTTTTCTTCCAGCTCAGCAACTCAGAGCTTGACTGCTCAATAAGCTTCCTAACCAGGCTGAAGCCATATAGCTTGGCTGACTCTGTCTTGCTGCTCTCCTTGTGGCAGCCAATGAGGATTTGCTGTAGATATTTCAAACCTGCAAACAGCAAGCTGTGTTTTTAAACACAATTCTAACAGTTGCCAGCATACCTTGCTTTGCTCCATGGGGTGAACCATCTAAGTTCCCTGTAGTTTCCTGCATTTGCCAGTGATATTTTTGGTCTGATCAGAAGAATCTTCCTTAAATCATGAAACAAAACAGAAAAGCTGAGTTAACACATGATGGAAAGCCAAACAAGGCTATATATGAACACTGATTAAGATCAACTGTTTGTTTTTTTTTTTTAATAATGTAACATTTTTAAAGTTTCTGTTTGCAGACTCAAGGGGTTTTTCTGAACTCTTTCAGAAAGCAGTGGGAATTTAGTTTCCACAAATCAGGAAAGAAAAAATAATTCATTTTCATGATTCATAGATCATGAAAATAGTTCTCTCTCTCAAAATTTAGCAGCTGGGAGATAAATCTATCACTCTGCGTAGCACTGAAGAATCTTGCTTGAAGGCCAAACTGGTGTCTGAAAAGATAATGTGTTACCTCACAAAACACATCAGGAACTACTTACTTATTTAAAAAGATCACTCGACAGTTGTAGCGAACATTTCTGTGCAGAATAGGCCTGTGAAAATAAGCAAAATTAGCAGTGACTACACTCACTAAATGAAATTATAAAAAGCTACAGAATCTACTTTACTGCACAAAAGCTCTTCGTAAGACCTCACTAGAGGGAATCAAGCAAAACAATATACCAAGCTTTAGCTTGTAATTTTTTAGTTAAAGTAGTTATTTGAAAAAAATCAGTATTACTGACTGTGCTGTCAATCTCAGATATATCAACCTGAGCCTTAGGAACTTGAGCAGACCACAATATTTCCCATGGCTAGGACAGGTTATTGAATCAAATGTGACCTTCTGTGATACTGCCAACCAAGTTCAAAATCAAACTAGCTTTACACATTTATATCAACACTAGCACATTAATTTTACAGATATAATTTATCACCCTTCTGTGTCAGCACAAGGCTTACAATGGCTTCAGTGATTTTTGCATATACTTATGTTGGTTTAAGATATCTGTCAATGACAGCAGCCCCCACATTCCTACAAGATAGTCAACTTATAAAGCCCTTCCAGTTACATCTCACACAAAGTCTGACCCGCGGCAATAAGGGCCAGACATTAAGGTTTCCAATATATAACTGTAATTATCCTATTTCTCTCCGGAAGGGCTCAGCCACCAGCCATGTGTGGAAGGATTATCTTCCAGAAAGTGTTCCGCATGCTGCAGTCCTGGTCACTGTAATTAAAAGGGGAAAAGTAGTGCGGTTCCTAAGATATGTTTGAAAGTTTGGTGCAGAGCCATCGCTATCCAGAGCATGGCACAAGCAGCATTCCCTAAAGACTTACCCCTTTATCACAGGTACACACAAAAAAAATCCTTACATTCCCACATCACAGATAATATCTTGAGTAGCTGGAGACTCCAAGAGCTTTTCCAGAACTTGAAACGAATGCAAAAGCGTGTCTGACTCATAATAGTGATCTGAGCAGCCGTAACCACTGCATACAGAAACAAGGAGAAATCAAAAAATCAGCACCAAAAGATCAGCACCAGAGCCAAAACTACTTCAGACAGGGAACATTTCACCCACACAGGTAATTTATAAAGAAAATTAAGAAGCAGTGCTGTCAACACCATCCCTACTTACAGCATTTAAAATTCTGTGGCGTTTTATATCACCCCATTATATTCCTTCCAAGGACAGCAGCCTGGGCCCAGGCAGAAATCAAAGCACTACAGTTTCCCTGAAGGAAAACTCAATTAAATAGGTCAAAAATTATCGCTACCATTCAGGTTTTCAAGACAAGAGACCCAATCCTGCGCTCACAACTACAGTGCCTTTCTTTGAACCGACAACCGCATGCTGTAAGTACGGCTTTGGGCACTGCAGCACCACGGGGCTGATGCTCTTCCTGATTGTTCTTCCACAGTTAACTGGAATCGCACATACGCAGCGCCAGCAAAGTGCCCTTACCAGATTTCGAGCTCTGGCCCAAGCCGGTACCGAGCTCCTTTGCTCTTGGCGATGTCGATACCTGGAAGTGTTGGGAGCGCAGTGCGTCAAACAGGAACGGGCTGCGCTGCCCTGCCCGCGAGCGGAGGGAAGGAAGGAGGGAAGGAGGGAGCGGGAGAGGCTTCCTGAGGGTCGGGGGCAGCCAGCCATCTCGGCACTCACTCCTGAAAATCCTCTCCAGGTTGCCCCCAAAGTCCAGAGCCCACTGGTTGAGGGCGCAGGTGGCCACGGTCACCGCCCGGCCCATGGCGGCCCAGTCGCCTTCCCCGCTGCTTTCCGAGGCGGCGCCGGCCCGGAGTTGCAAGGCCTGCAAGGCCTGCAGGACTCTCCTCCGGGCGCCTCCTCCGGTCCCTCCTCTGCCCGCTCCTCCCAATCCCTCCTGCGGTCCCTCCTCTGCCCGCTCCTCCTGCTCCGGTCCCGCCTCCGGTCCCGGCAGCACCCTCTGCGCCGTCAGCGCTTCAAGCCCCGGTTCCATCCGGACCCGGTGTCCCCCCGTGTTGTGGATCGTCCGGCGCCATGCGCTGCTGCCACCCTCACGCGCTCTCCGCAATTTTACCTCCCCAGATCCCCGAATTACGAGGATGCAGCCTTAGCCCGTTTCTTAGCCCTGCAGCTTCTTTTAAGAGGTGTCCCTCAAACCGATTTCAGGGTGTGGGTGCTGAAGGTAACTAGAACAGGATGCAACGCTCTGTGTATTGTTCTCATTTCAACATCATCCCAGCAGCCCTGAGGGTGCTGTCCCCAGAGAGGGTGACTTCTTCAAAGTCCAATCTCCTCTCTTACGTCCTTCATCACATATTTGGCTGCTATGAGCCGCCTTAACCACAGGATTCTAACTTCTTTTTGTACCATAATCAGAATCACTCAGGTTGGAAAAGACCTGTAGGACCACTGAGTCCAACCACTAACCCAACACTGCCAAGCCCACCACTAAAGCATGTCCCCAAGTGCCCCATGTACACGGCTTTTACCTCCAGTAATGGTGACTCCACCACCGCCCTGGGCAGTCTGTTCCAATGCCTGCCAATTCTTTCCATGAAGAAACTTTTTCATATCCGATCTAAACAAGCCTTGGCACAACTTGAGGCCATTTCCTCTTCTCCTGTCGCTTTTGACTGGGGAGAAGAGCCTACAGACTACAGCCTCCCTTCAGGGAGTTGTAGAGTGTAAGAAGATCCTCTCCTTGAGCCTCCTTTTCTCCAAGCTGAGACCTCCCCCCAGATCCTGCCTCAGATCCATTCCCTTCTCTGGACACACTCCAGCAACTCAATGTCTTGGATTAAGGTGCCCACAACTGACCCCAGGACTGGACAGCGGTGCCCAGAACAGGAGGACGGTCACTGACTGCCCTGCTCCTGCTGGCCACACTATTGCTACGCAGGCCAGGATACCATTGTCCTTCTTGGCCACCCAGGCAAACCTGTGTTCGTGTTCAGCAGCTCTCGGCCAGCACCCCCAGGTCTTTTTCTGCAAGGAATCGGAAATGGCACAGAACGGTCAGTGGAATGTAGAGAGTTTAATAACGACTAAAGGCAGCCCCGTCTGGCTTAGGGGCTCCATGGCCGCTGAGGGGGATGTTGTGACCCAAGTGCAGGTGTAACCCATTTCCTCGGACACCAGTTCCCGCTCCTCCAGAAGGTTTGAGTTTATTTAGCGATGCCCCGTGCCCAGCGACCGGAGCGCCTCCGCCTCCCGCGTTCCCGGCGGAGCGCGGCTCTCGAAGCACGGGCGGAGCCTGCGCCCCTCGCGCTCCTCGGCCCATGGTACGAGCCCACGCCGCCAATGGGGAACGGCGGAGCGGGCAGGTCGCGGCCGGGATTGGCTGAGGCTGGAGACGGGGGCGGGGCCGAGGGGCTTGTGCCGGCTGAGGGGCCGCGGGTGCGGCAGAGTCGTAGTGACGGCGGCTGGGGGGACCCCGGGGTGTGGGCTCCGGTGCCAAGGTGATCTTCTGTCTCGGCGACCCCGGGCGAGGGAGTGACCCCGGCTCCGTAGGTGAGTGCGTTCCTTCCTTGTCGTTTCTGGGATCGGGCCTGGAAGGGAGTCAGCCGTGCGGGCAGAGGGGAGTGATGAGCCGCCTTCCCCTCAGATTGCTTCTGAAAAGAAACCTACGGGGGGGGGGGGGGCAAAAAGAAATGGCCTTACGGCGAGGTAGTGGATATTCGAATTAGATGCGAGAAAATGTTTTTCTCGCTGTTGGTGTGGTCAGGTGTTGGAGCAGGTTGCCCAGGAGGATGGAGAGGATATGGCCAGAATCAGTCAGTGCCCAAACAATGATGGATCCAGTTCGATGTGATGAGGCACATAGAGCCGGAAAGTCAGTCCGGAGTTCAGATTATAGGATAATGATCTTTAACATAAGAAGTGTTTGACGAGACTGAAAGAAAGCTACAGTGCATGTTCCACAGAGAGAATTAGGTGTTGCCTAGTAAATAATTCTCCCTTCCCACTGGTTTAGATAGGATTATATCTTGTTTTGTATGGTGTAAATGACATAGATGGGGCAAGGACTCTGGGCAAAAGCATCCAATTGACAAGGTCCAGTACAGGTTATGTTACAGCAGTCGCAATTTCTCAAATTAAGAAAGGCAGTTAAGTTACAGAGGTTTATGAGAATGTGGTGAAACTTTTTTCCCCTTTCTATCTACATGTAAGTAGCAGGCTATATATTATCTATGCATCTTAACAGGAATTTCCAGTTAGCAAGAAATTTAATGGATTACTTTGATATGAGTGTTTTATATTTTGCTGAATGTAAGTTCATAGGGAATTAATTGGTGAAAAATTTTTGCTTCTTCTCCTCCACCCCCAAATTTCATGTGGTCTGAAGTCTATGTAATAGATTTTAGTGACTTTTATCTGTAATTCTCTTGTAGAGGCATAAGACTTACTGAGAACCAGCTGGAGTAATAGGATTCATAGTTTCTTTCCTACAGGACATAATGGCAACCCATCAGGAGAAAAAACTTGCTGAGGGGAGAAAACATCAAAACATGCAAAATGATACTAAAGCATCTCAAGGCCAGTGGGGAAGAGCATGGTGAGACAAGCTGATAACCCTAAGTAGTCCTTGTATTTCCAATTGCTTAATTCTTACTCTTAGGCTGTATTCCTTTTAAACTTCCCTCTGTTAATAACAGATTTTTGTGTTGGCCTGCTCTGGAAATCTTATGGGTAATTTGCTGTAGCAACAGATGCTGAAGAAGAGTTCTTCAAGTTTTCTAAGGCAGAGAGTTTGCCAGAGCGATTGGGTTAAAACACACTCCTTGCAAAAATTGGTAGAATAAATATTGGTAGAATTTCTGGTTTCAGTTCAAATCTTCAGTTCTCAAGATTTGGAATACAGGCATCCTGGCATCTATGGCACTCCCAGCTGACAAGTTCTGCTGTAGCAAGATTTATGACTCATGTCCAAGTTCTCAAAGAGTTGGACAGGTATTAGTAGGGCATTGCACTGCAGCTGAGAACAGCAGCAATGGCACAGCAAGTTCAACACATGAGTGTCTAAGGTCTGTCTTTTCCAAGTTTCCAAGCATTGCATAATATTCTTGGGATTCCACTGTCACTTCCAGCTGAATACCCCACCAGTTAGAGCCATGATTGCCATCAAAAAATGTGAAGTCTGTAATAATAATCTGATTTTTGGAGGGGAGATTTTATCTACTCTCTTGCTCTGATCAACTAGTGTAGTTTTAGAGCAGTTTGTGGCAAAGTATGTTCTGTGCTGAGTTTTTTATGGCTGTTTGACCCCCTGACATGGGAGGTTAAGTTACATCTAGAAGGTCCACTGAAAAAATTGTCTGATGTAACTCATCAATCTGAAACTTTGGGAAACAAAATGCTCTGCTTTGGATTACAGGGAGGTGGACTGGTTTTCCTTGGCCAGCGTCCTTTTCCTGCTCATGTTTGCACCACTGATTGTGTATTACTTCATCATGTCCTGTGCCCAGTACCAGTGCTCTTTGACTGATCCACTCCTGGACTTGCTGATGGGGAATAAGCATCTGTCTGACATCTGGAACAGCACTCCCGTGCTGACCTATAAGGCTGCAGGCATTTATTCCCTTTGGGTCACTTTCCAGGTACATTACTGAGTAGTTATGATCTGGATGCAGTGTCTGGTTTCTTCCACAGCTGTTGGATGAATCCTTTTGCATAAAGGATACTGGAATGTTGCACTGTCAAATTTGCTCTTTGGTATTTCACAATTTCCAAGGCATTTTGGAATCCAAAAGAAGCCTTTGTACTTGGAAAATAAGTACATAGGGAATATACAGAAATATTCCTTGTGTGACATATTCCTTAATGAGGTTTTTAAGAAAAAGCAACTATATAAGAACAGTGCCCATTTGTTTTAAATTAATACACAAGAAGTAAAAGGATGTGGACCTGAATGTAGTTACCAACTGTCCTGCCTCCCCACCAAAAGAGGATGATAGCCTTACATGATATACAATTTTAGAGCTGTAGAATAGCTTATATGTATTACTAGTCTAAAATCACAACAGCTAAATATTGCCATTTTGGCTTACCCAATACTTTCTAGAAACTTAAGAGAAATGTTTTATTTGGTATATGTATGTAAGGGATAGTGTATTGAGGGGTTTTGTCTTGTCTTTATCAACTGTGAATACTTTCTATCTCTCTTTTAGGTGGTTTTGTATGTGTTCATTCCTGATTTCTGCCATAAATTTCTCCCTGGCTATGTGGGAGGTGTACAAGAAGGTGCTGTCACCCCTGCTGGTAAGGTCTTCCTTGGAATACATGCACACCATGCAATCTTCTGAAATTGCAGTATTTCTGTTCCTAGAGTCTTTAATAACCCATGTGTAATCAGAGGAAGCATGGTTAGAGCATATAAATGCTCTAACCTTCCTCAAATGTTCAGTTCAAACAAAACTAGAAAGTAATCTAGGTTATCTTTTAGAATAACTTATAGCATTTCTATCTCTTACAATTAGTAAAACTGTTGATGTGCTAGGCACCACACCAGCAGTGGAAAAGTTCTGGTTGATAGTTTTGGCACTTAGAATTGTCAGTGGACTGTTGCTGGTATTTGACGAGATAGTTTTCGCTGCTCAAGCTCTGTTAACCCAAGGGACTTGGACCAAATGTGTGATGTGAACTGTTACTGGTGGCTTGTTACTCTAGTTATTTTTGGGGAAAGTCGAAATTCAGTTTTGTGATGAGAAAGACTCTGCTGTACTCATCAGGCTTTGTAAGGCTGAGTTTAATGGAATTTTCAGAGAAGTGCCTCAAGGTATTTAATTGAGAGGATGGGGAGAAAGAGGTCATTTCATGAGCACTTGGTTGAACTTCTGTGTATTCTGTGCATAACAATATTTTTTAAAAGCTGTATTAATGCAGGGTCACAAACACTTCATTTTTTCTTCATATTTTAGGTGTTGTGAATAAATATGAAATCAATGGGCTTCAGGCCTGGATCATTACCCATGTGCTTTGGTTTGCAAATGCTGCTTGCTTCCACTTCTTCTCGCCTACCATCATGTTTGACAACTGGATTCCTCTCTTATGGTGTGCCAATATCTTGGGATATGCAGTGTCCACGTTTGCAATGATTAAAGGCTACTTTTTTCCTACCAATGCCAAAGACTGGTATGTGGATTTTAGTAATGAGAGACTACTAGGTATCAGAGATTAAAATTGTTAAATAAAAATGGGATACATAAATGGTATGACAGAGTATGTTTCACTGGCACAGAGAGCTAGGCCAGTGTATGGCAGTGGTTCTTTGCTTCACCAGCATCATCCCCTGTGTTTCATGCTGCACACCACGGGACTGGCAGCCTCAGTGACACAGATACACCCATCCTAAAAATAGTTATACTTCGGCTGTTCAGAAGTGCTACCAAAAGTAAACTCGGGCACCTCTGAAATTCTACAATTTATGTCTGTTAATGTAATACTATGGTTGGGTCAGTTTGTGTTACCTTGCACAATGTTACATGGTGTTATGATTTTTATTATCACTACATCAAATTAATCTGGATTGTGTAGTCAGAGTAGCTGTATTTGTATATAGCTCTGTAGGTTTCTAATTTTTATGTTTTACAGCAAATTCACTGGAAACTTCTTTTATGACTACATGATGGGGATCGAATTTAACCCTCGAATAGGGAAGTGGTTTGATTTCAAGCTGTTCTTCAATGGGCGCCCTGGGATTGTGGCCTGGACTCTAATCAACCTTTCCTTTGCTGCCAAACAACAGGAGCTGTACGGTGAAGTGACAAACTCCATGGTCCTTGTCAATGTCCTCCAGGTAAATTCCCAGGAGGGAATTAAGAAACCAGTTTGGAAATAAGCTAGTGTGAAAGTAAGAAAAAAAACCTCCTTCCATGGAAATGAAACTGAGGCATTTTTTTTTCCTGGCCTGAAACAAGCTCATTCAGTGATGGGACTTCTTTGGATTTATTCCCTGATCTGTGTAAATGGAAGCCTGCTCAATAGAAGCTCTATCCCTCCTCTTTGTAAGCCTGTGACACTAAGCTGAAGAGAGATCAGAGTGGTCAGTTGTGAGTTCACTTCTGAAGTGTTCGTTGTTGAGTTGTACACTTGCCTTAGTCATCCTACTATTGCTTTATATGTCCAGAGAGATAGATACTGTGTATCCAGGTAATTTGTATTTATGTGATAGTTCTTCTTAACCATGTTCAGAAATGTCTGGTTTTGAAGTGCTAACACAAAAACACCTATGAATTTTGAGATCACATCACAAGGCAGCACAGACATTAAGCTGATGCTGTTAAACAGGGTAACTGGTGACAGAGCTCTGTTGTTAATGTGAAATTATTCTGTTGCAGGCTATTTATGTTGTGGACTTCTTTTGGAATGAAGCCTGGTACTTGAAAACCATTGATATCTGCCATGATCATTTTGGATGGTATTTGGGCTGGGGAGACTGTGTTTGGTTGCCTTACCTCTACACTTTGCAGGTAAAAATGTGTACACTGTATTTGGGCTTACAGGAATGAAACTTTTCAGAAACATTCTTTCTAGCAATTTAATTTGTACCTTAAATGTTTCTATGTAGTTCGACTTTGTTATAGATGGGGATTCTGTCAGGCCAAATCAATAAATTTGTGAGAGCGAAATTAGAAAAAAATAAACAGGATTTATTTTAGCAAAATCGAGTCACAGAATTTTATGCCACAATAAGGTAAGACAATGTTCGAACATTGGGTGAACCAGGACCCTGCCCCTGTCACAGCAGTCCGGTGGGGTTCACAATTTTCTGGTCCCAGTGCAGTTTATTTATACAGTTTATTTAGCCTAGGGCAAAAGTTTCTTTGTCCCTTTCTTTCTCTTGGAATATTCAGAAGTTCTCTCTTGTGGTCTGGTGCTGAGACAATGTTGGCTCCGGAGTCGATTTGAATTTCTGTACGATCTCAATATCTCGTTTAATTCTTCCCGGATCTCCTCCCTCCTGCATGCTCCTTCTCCGGTAAATTCTTTGCATTTGAGTGTGTCTCGTATTCTCCTTCTTCGCTAAATTCTTTGCATTTGAGTGTGTCTCCCATTCTCCTTCTCCGGGAACTCTGCATCTGAGTGTGTCCATGCATGATCATATCAGTTCTCCCTGGACCGTTTTTTACATTTGAGTTCGGTGATGAAATTTACATCAAATCTCTTCCGAAGGGTCGTCTCCTAGGCGGGTCCTGGTTCCTTCTGCTTGATGCAATAGCCCTTCTTGTTTGGGCGATTGTTGGTACTTACTAGGTGATTAGAGGGACGGGGTATCTCTGCTGTGCAGCCAGCAGAGCTTCAGATAAGGTTTCAACACACAATATCTTACTTACTTTATGGTTACAATATTACAATATACTAAAACTACATTTCTTTATTAAATGAACGAATTTGATACATCTTATCCATAACAGACTGTTGAGAAATTATTGCAACATTCTTTGTAACAATTCTGTTGTAGGGAGGCTTCCTGTCCATGCATGGATTTGACATCTTTTTCTCTCCTGCCATTCTTTTGTGCCTTTTTCTGTTACTGTCGATTTTGTCTGCATATGTTTCTGAATCCTTTCAGTTTGCTTTCTTTTTACTCCTGCCTGTTGAGGGTCTTTTGGTTTGTGGTGGTTTGTTTGGATTTTGTTCCCTGGGTTTTTCCTTCTGTCCGGTGTACATCCTTGCAACTTCTCTCTTCTTGTTTCACAAAGAAGTGCAGTTTTGGAGAGAGAAAGAGAGAAGGAAACTCTAGGATGTAGAGTTTTCTGAAAGTTTTGTGCAGTTTTACTGTTGCAGTAGATTTTTCTACTCCTTCTTTTGGTTTGTTGTAGATCACTGTAGTCAAGGAATTGGTCTGGCATGCTGAGCCCACATTGGAAGTAAATGGCTGATTGTTTTTGTGCTCCCCAGGGCCTGTATTTGGTTTACCATCCTGTCCAGCTGTCCACAGCTCATGCTGTAGGGGTCTTGGTGTTGGGCTTGCTGGGTTATTACATCTTCAGAATGACCAACCACCAGAAGGACCTCTTCCGTCGCACCAACGGCAAGTGCAGGATCTGGGGGAAGAAGCCGGAGTACATCGAGTGCTCCTACGTGTCCGTGGATGGGACCAAGTACTACAGCAAGCTGATGACCTCCGGATTCTGGGGCTGGGCACGGCATTTCAACTACACGGGAGACCTGATGGGCTCACTGGCCTACTGCCTGGCTTGTGGCTTTGAGCACGTGCTGCCTTACTTCTACATCATTTACATGACCATTCTGCTCACCCACCGCTGCATTAGGGATGAGCACCGTTGCAGCAGCAAGTATGGGAAGGAGTGGAAGCGCTACACCACCGCAGTGCCCTACCGGCTCCTACCTGGAGTATTTTAAGGCTAATGCAGGATACAGGGGAACGGAAAAAGAAGAAACATGCAGACATGCCATGTTTAGAGTAGCTGAAGTGAGGCACTGAACTGCTTCATTTTTTTAGAAGACTCTTTTAATTGTAATACCCCCTCTGAATCTCCCCATTTCCAAATTAACTTGGAGCCTAAGAAAAGATGCATGTATTGAGACTCCTGAGAAATCCCAAAGCTGGGCGGTGACCCTAGCCCTGATAGTAGCAGGGTTCTGGAAGCAGTTTGCAGTGCTTCAGGAGAGAAGAAAAAGAGTTCTGTCATCTCTTCAGGAAAGAAGTTTTCTGATGCAGCTGCCTGTGACTATCAGAACCTACAATTAGGAACAACAGCAAAGGAGGTTTGATAATTGGATGCTTATTAAGAGATGAATGGTGGAAATAGTGAACTAAAGAAGCTAGTCTGAAATAACTGTTGTAATCTAAAACAAAAGTGAAAACTGTTATAAATCAGTGCAATTTTCAGGACCTGACAATATGGAACATGACCGACTGAGTTTTATTTGCTACTGAAACCAGACTTCGTGATGCTACTGAGCTGTGCTGGTTGGGCTGGAGTAAAGTTAATTTTTTCCATAGTAGCTGGTATGGGTACAGTTTTGGATTTGAGCTAAGACAGTGCTGATAACACAGATGTTTTCACTACTGCTGAGCAGTGTTTACACAGCATCAGGGCCTTTTCTGCATCTCCCCCCACCCACCAGGGAGTGGACTGGTGGGGCACAAGGAGCTGGGAGGGGACATGGGCAGGACAGCTGACCCCAACTGACCTAAGGAATATCCCAGGCCATATGGCTTCATGCTCAGCTGGAGGAAGAAGGAATGTCAGGAGTGATGGTATTTGTCATTCGCAGTCATTATTACATGTGATGGAGCCCTGCTTTCCTGGAGGTGGCTGAACATCTGCCTGCAGGTGGCAAGTGGGGAGTAGACCCCTCATTTTCCTTTGTTTGTGTGCATCGTTTTTCCTTTACCTATTAAACTGTGTTTATCTCAGCCCATGAGTTTTCTCCCTTTCCTGATTCCCCCTCCCATCCCACTGTGGGGGAGTGAGCAAGCAGCTGTGTGGGGCTGAGTTGCCAGCTGGGGTTAAACCATGACTGTCCTTTTTGGTGCCTGACATGGAGCTCAAAGGGTTTGAGATAACAGCAGCTTTGGCTGGAATGTGCTGGGTTGGATTTATAGCTGTTGGTGCTGTTGGGTCATCAGGCTCCTGTGCTTGCCATGGGGCTCGTTAGGTGTTTCATTTTGAATTTTCATTTTTGCTGCTGGCTCTGCTGCTTCTCCTCTCCCTGTGCTGTGCCTGGGGACACTTGGATAGCAGTCCTGGTGACACACCTGGGCTGGCAGGTGGCCAGGGCATGGCTGCTGTTTCTGTGCTGCTGGAACTGCAGGGTGAGCTCGAGTCGAGGGAGCTGTGACCTGTGGATGAGCCCTGATGGGAGTAGGACACCCCCAGGCACCAGTGGCAGGGAATAAACCCATGGCAGAGCAGGAACTGCTCAGAGCATGGTTATGTCCATGCCGAGGAAGAGAGTGTGGCCCAAGGATAAACCTGAAGCACCTGTGGCTGTGGATAAGGCCATGCTCAGCAGGTGTCCCTGTGCATGGGGTCGTGCTGGAGCCCCTCAGAGCCAAGGCATGGATAAACCCCTGCCAGAGCAGTTACAGCCTTGAAGGGGCTGCAGCCCTGGGGAAGGCCACATCCACTTCCTCAGTGTGGGTGGAAAACTTAATTCCCTATAGTTTATACAAAATCATGTTTATAAAAATTTAAGGTTCTAAATTCTTAGATTGAGGACAAATGAAATACTTGAATAAAATAATTTTCCTTCAGCTATTTCTTGTTACATGGTCCTCCTTCAGAGTGACTAAAGGATACAAAAGGAGCTCTTACAAAGTTTAATTTCAAGACCTCTGTGGAATTGTGTTTTCCAAGGTGAACCAAATAAAAAGAAAGAATAGTATGAACTTGTATAGTATGCAGCTCGTAGCAAGCTTGGTAGTTATGTTCAAGCTAAAAGCTTGGGGTTTTTAAAAATTATTGTACATAAATATACTGTTAGTTTTTAGAGTAAGTATAAAAGTGTAAATTGATCTTTTGTAGAAGCAGCTGAATGCACTGATCTTCATGGCAAATTTGGATGGGTGATGTTGGTGAGTGTGTGTTTTGGTTGTGTTGCAGTCATCCTGGAGAGGATGGTCTGGGCAGGAGAAAAAGAATCTCTGCAAACCTAGAAAATAAATGTATCTTGTAGCTGGGCTTTGTTTCAAGGCTGGATGTACACACATCCTTTCCTTATGTAGACGTGGAAATTGCACTGCCCCTTTGCTGTTAATGCCAAGGTTATTTAAATATTGCAAGATAATCTGGCATGGTAGCCTTGCACAGCACAGTGTGGTTCCTTCTGTTCCCTGAGAAGTCTTGGATATTTTGTGGAAGAAATTGCCCCTTCAAGACCAATTAAAAAAACCACTTTAATCTATTCTGTAAACTTTATCCTAACATAAGCACTGTGTGAGCAGTGCTCCAAGCAGTGTCCCACTAATGTCACCCTTGAAAAGTGGAATCTAAAGGACCAGCAGCTTGCTCATCTTCATGCCTGGGTCACTTTGTTGTATGCACAGCACTGCTGGTAAATTTGTTTCTTCCAGAATACAAAAACAAACAAAAAAACCCCCACCCAAAACCCCCCAAACAAACAAACAAAAAATTTGGAGGATTTCAGGGGATGTTTATTGGATTACCATTTTTCCTGATATTTCCTATTTATTGATATTCTGTGGTCAATATCTCCTATCAAGTTTGAAGATCACCCTTCCATTCTCTGTAGTATACTGGGAATTTCGAATATAGAACTTTCAATATTTGCAAAATGGTACTTATTTGACTTGTGTTATAAAAACATAATGGGAAAACACAGCAAAATCTTCCAGTAACTACCTGGAGCAGTAACCAAGTAGTTTGGTTGGATTATTCTGGGAAGAAAAGTTACAAATGCTCACTTGAAGAGGGCACAAAGGGCTGAGCAACTTCCAGCCTGCTTTAGATCTACCTAAGGTAAAAAAATTGCATTCCAGTGTTGTAGTGTATAACCTTTATGGATTGTCAGTATTCAATTTACAATTAAATGGAGTGGGGAGAGGGGAGCTGGCAATACCTCTGAGAAGGGAGCATGCCTTCAGACATGGAAAACCTTTGCCACCTCTGGCATTTCTGAAATCAGGGCTCCACCTTGGTATTACAAGGGTTGTTGTAATGGAATGGGGTTGCTTGGTTCCAGTTTTACTCTAACAGTGGGAATGTTAGAGTAAAAGAGCAGGAGAATTTGCTGTTGTCTCACAGTGGCAGCCAAAATATTTTCTGCTTTTAATTACTAGTCTAAGGTTCTGATCATGTAACCTGGAGCTGCACTGCCTAAATTGGTTGTCTTCAATAATGCAGAGTCTTCACTCAAGGTTAAAGTGATGTGCAGTTAAAGACGAAACTGTGATAGCGCATTTTTTCTACTTTCTTTCATACAGGATAAAAAAAGTCTAAATGTGTGTGTTTCAAATCAAAAGCTTGCTTCATTTTTAGATGACAAATACAGATCTACTTTATGGCCACTGGACTGGTAATGAAACTGTTTTTTTTAATGATGCTATCCAAACTTTTTGTAATATATTTTCCCTTAAAAATGTAAAAAAGTTTTGCAGTCCAAGTAATGTAAAATATGTTTTATCATCTTACCGTAGTATAAATCAAAAGAACAGAAAATATCTAATAAGTATATGTTGCAACAGCTACATCTCTATAAAGTAGTATGGAAGCATTGGAGAATCATTACAAGAATAAACCATAGAACATGTCTCCTGAGTAGAGCAAGTGGAAACAGGAAACAGATGAGTTCAGAAGGGAAAAATATAAAACAGAGAGAAAAAGTTACCCATGTTTTTGCATAAATAAAAAATGGAAAATGTGTGTGATGGCATCTTGTAGCTAGAGGAAATTAAGAATTGTAATGTATATTTTAAAATTCTAATCTGGATAAAGCTGATGTATAATCTAGGATATGAACAAATAAGAGCTGCAGGAGTTATGAAGCATAGTCATGATAAAGGTTTTGAGAAAGAGTTTAAACAAACTTTTTGTCCACTGTAAAAGAGTTACAGCTGAGTTGATAGCTGGCAGAGAGGAGTCAAGCTATAAAACTTTATTGTTAAGAAAGGATATAGGGGGAAAAAAAAGCCAACAATAAGGCATTGCCAGAAGCCAGAAGCACAGCAGCGATTGTCCTGGAGCTGCCAGTTCCCAGTCCATGGCTCCTAGGAGGATGTGGTGGTGCCTCAGGAGAAGACCCTCAGTGTGGTGCTGTACAAGATCCTGCAGCAGCAAAGGTAGATCTTCCCATCTCCAGGGTATTATCTGGCATCAGCAGTGCATGAGCAGGAAGAGGAAGATCTCCACAGTTTTGTTACTTGTGGCAAGAGTCTCCATCTCTCCTCCCAGAGCTTCTGTGAAAGCTGCCAGAGTGCAGATGGAGGAAACCCTTTGGACAGGACTGCCTCTTCTCTCAGAGCCATGGGTATCAGCAAAACCTGCTCATCCCTGAGGATGCAGCTGGCAGGAAAATCCAGAAAGGAAAGTGGAAGCCAAGGCCGTTGCAGAAAGTGTTTCCTGTAGCCAGATGCACAGCAGCAATTTCCAGGAGCCAGTTCCCAGTCCATGGCTCTGAGAATGATGTGGCGGTGCCACAGGAGAAGACCCTTGGTGTGCTGCTGCACAAAGATCCTGCAGGACCAATGGCAGATCTTCCCATCTCCAGGGCACTCTCAGGCATGAGCAGGGGAGAAGAAGAATGAGGATGGATTCCAAACTTCAGATATTCGTGGCAGGAGACTCCAACCTACCCAGAGCCTCAGTGACAGCTGCTGGACTGCAGAGGGAGGAAACCTTTCGGACAGGTGTGCCTTCTCCCTTAGAGCCACACCTGCTCATCCCTGAGGATGGAGATGGCCAGGAAATGCTTGGAAGTAAGAAGGGGAGCCCAACCCTTCAAGATGTTCCTAGAGGCACATGTCCCAGCAGCAAGTGTCAGCCCACGGCTCTAGTGTGTTGGGCTTTCCCTGGCCACCGTTAATGGTTTCAGGCTCCCAAGGGCCTGTATCTCCCTTTTCCCCACCAATATCCCTCTGTCTCTTCTTTCCTGACATTTGCTGCAGTCACTTCCATCCTCCCTGTCCCTGCTGCTCCTTCCTTCACAGCAGGGACCTCCTCAAGCTCTTTCCCTGCCCCAGGGCAGGAGGCTGAGCCCACCAGAGTGTGTCCACCAGTCCTAGAGCCCCTTTTGGCATCTGTGCATCCCTGCACAGCTCCTTGGATGCTGCCTTCTCCTGGGGAGGTGTCCTTGTCTGTAACAATGTGTGAAATGAAGGTATAGAGATTATTTTAAAAATGGGTATTTTAATGAAAGCATTGCACTTCTAGTTCTCATAGAGACACCACAAAAAACCAGTTTTCTTTCAGATTCTCATGGCTTTATTCAGGAAATTCTATTAAA
>VYXF01005994.1:1016567-1030894 GCA_013397295.1 Polioptila caerulea | reverse complement strand
TTTTGTTTTTTTTTTTTAATTTAATTGCAGAGGTACTTCTTCTTTTCTCCTGGAAAAAACTGTATGTTCTCTCTAACAAGAATTTATGGTGTTTAGTGTTTTATAGGATAGAGCCCTCTTGACAAAATACAACAACCAGGGTAGTTCTCTACAGTTCATTACTGATAGTGCAATGAAGTTCTCTGTTTATTTTAGACCTCACATCACACTTGTCTCTAAGGTATCTCAGCAGCTCAATTTTTGAACTTATCTCTCTGTGAAAAGCAGAATTGCTTCTTCTTATGCATGTACGAGTGCTTTATCCAGGCTAGCTTGTGATGTGTCAAGATATGGAATTTCCATTACTTCCCTTAGGAGACTGTTTTACCCCAGCCGGTCTCCCTGGTAAGTTGTTATTGCCTGAGATCTGGGCTGGCTGATTTCAAGCTGATACTCTGAATTGTTTCTTCACTATTTAAAAGCTTTCTGGAAATCTCCTGTATGCAGCCTGAATGCAAAAATTCATTTATTGGGTTGAAAAAGCATCTTAAGCAGCATCTTGTGTTGAATGCCCCAACAACATTACTAGGCCAAGAGAGTATGGAAATTCAATGAGTGGTGATTCACAGGCCCCTGAGCTCCCATTCTGTCAGCAGCATTCTGCTGCTTAACTGATGTAAACAATGAATCTGTACTGGATTCCCAAAGGAGAATTTGGCACTGCAGTGTTTTTGTCTTCCTAAATTTAATATTAATTTTTGTTTGTTTTCTTCCCCTTTTCTTAGATCTTCTGCTATGGCTAAACCCCAGGAAGCAGCTACCCATCAGTAACTTCCAGGGAGGGCAACTGCTATTTTACTTAGTCTGAGGCTCAGGAGCACAAGAAATTTAAGCACTGAGGATTAGGGAGTCAGACATCACATTCCACATCCAAGATCCAAGAGCAGGATTCCAATTCTGCCTCAAGGGAACACATGAATGAGTCGCATCTCCCATTTGTTACTAGGAAAAGAAGTGTGGGCAACTGAGGGTCAGAGACTTAGGGAGCATTGAGTCCCTTCTCCTCCTGCCCCAGGTAGCTCTGGAGCAGCCTCCCTGTCTGCCTTGCCCCTGTGGAAGGTCAGAAGCAGCAAATAATATCTTCTAGACTTGCCTGTGGTTCTGGACATAAAGAAATTAAAATAAAAAACTGGTAAGCATGCCGTGTTTTTCTGAATGTTTGAGCATATTCAAATGAGAGTATTGCAGTCCTGGCAGTACTGCTAAGAAGAGATCAGAGAGGATTACTAAGTATTTTGACATAATAATAGCTAATCAGCTGGGCAGACTCAGACTGACCTGATCAGTTGAAAAGGTAACGAGATTGCTCTTCATATAAATAAATAAGTAAGAAATGAAAGAAAGAAAAAGAATTGTTTTTGTAATGAAATAAAGAAAGATGATAAAGATGAAGATAAAGTCACTCACATGGCCCATAAAAGAAGACATCAAGTTTTGGGAATATATTATATTAACACTCACCACACAGATTATTTTTTTATACAATTCACCAACTATTTCTATGTAAAATCTGAGGAATATGGGGATAAAACTTGGGAAGTTCTTGTTAATAGTGTATGCTTATGACCAAATAAATCCAGTGATGGGGAGTCCTGTGCAGCAAACTGGTTTCAGTCTGCCCTTTTAGTGCCTGAACAGAGCAGGAAGTGTGTGTTAAATATCTGTATTGATCACCAGAATGGAAAATAATCTGGGCAGTCAGTCCCAGTGCTGGCAAGATTCATTGTCACTCTGCAATGCTGCTGACAGATGTTATTGATTGTAGTTCATATTGTTTATATGCTTCTCTGAAACAGTTAATTTTAGCACAGTGGGACAGGATGTCTTACTACACATGGGACAGTCAGAATGAATGGCTTCATGGAATTTTTAATCACTTTCTGTTTTACTCTCATCAATTAATAATGGCAGGAGCAGTTTTGCTGCTGTCAGAAGACACTTTCAGTGTTGTTTGAAGATGATGACTACAAAAAAGCCAATTAATACTTTTATGAAGAAGGTTCTCTTCATGGGAATGTAGACTTTTTTCCTCCTTTCCACAGGGAATGAAATCTCTTTAGTGGTGCACTGCATGGGGCATTCCCTTTGTGATCTGAATGCATAGTATCTTCTTAGAGATGCATTCCTGCATCCTCGTGCAAGTGAAAACACACTGATGTTTTCATTGTACTACTAAGAAGCTCTAAGCTGACAATATTGATATTCTCAATTACTTTTACCGTGCTTAGTGCATCTATTGTCAACATGCAAATCTTACTTTGGTACCTTTATGTCACTGCTACCTCTTCCCATGAATTTTGTATCTGAGCATCTTACGATCTTCAGTATTTGGAGGCTCAAAACACTCCAGCCAAGTGCCACTATCCCTGACAGAGAACTGTCACAAGCTCCAGCAGCTGAAGTGCATGTCTTTGTAAGTATGCTTGTCCTGCTGAATTGCTAGGGTGCTTCCTGCCCCAGTTCTGGCCTAAATCAGCTGGCACTCCTCCACTCGCTGGGAACAGCTTGGGAGCCTTATGAACACAATCAGTTATAGCCACTTGGTCTGGATGCCAGAGTACAGCTCATGGCATGTTTAATTCCTTACTACAGACCTGAAAGATGGTCATATCCCTCAGACCTCTGCTCACACAAGGATTTGGGTTGCTACTGATGTAAAGGAGTGCATGTGTAAGTAAAAACTAGTTTAAAGGTGTAACTGCTGTCATAAATTGGGACATAATGACTAACACTTGTGACAATCACTAGTACCATGATGGTGTCTACAGAATATAAAAGTAATGAAATAAAGTTGCTAATACAAAGTCACCTAGGCTACAAAACCTTATTACTAAACTTCCTGCCCTGAGGAAATGCAAATAAATGTCCTTCTGCTTACTGAGTTACCTACAGAGAGTGCAGGCTGTGGCAAAACAGATAAATGGCAGATGCATTAAAATAATGAAAAATTACGCATATGATCCCACCAAAGAAGAGTGGAGACAAATACCTTCCAAAGCAAATAAGAAACCACAAGGGTTAGGTTGCTATGATTTAGTATGTTTTCTCCAGAACAAAGAGACCTTCTGGAGCTTCAGTGGAGTATCATTTAGACTCCTAAGCTCTCTGGTGGCAATTTGCAGTAGGGGCTTGGCTTGTGTTCATAAAAGTGATTAAGTGGAACAGAAGATATCAGCAGTATAGTATAAACCTCTTGTGAATAAGATCCAATAAAGCATTTTAGTCCTACTGTGCTGACTTAGTTACGAAGTCCAATATTATTCACAGGGTTTAGTCTTCATAAACTGCCTGTCCTTAGTACAAAGGTTCATTAAAGAGGGATAGCATTAGCACTCTGCTTTGCAGCTGATCCACATAAAAAAAATGTAAACAAAGTACAGCTAGCCAGAGCTTATTTTCTCAGCTGTATTCTGGTGCTTTTTAATTTTGGAGAAAATTGAACTGATCAGGGAGATTACTAAGGTATTTTTTAATGTGAAATCTATTGAGGTATTTATTAGGACAAAATAAAGTATATATTCTTTTCTAAAGTTCTGAACTCTCATATTTCTTAGTTGTTTTACACTTAGATGAAGCTTTTTCAATGCTGATAAACACAATAAATCTCAAAACTACTTAAACCAGTTAGGAATGTCACAGTGAGGTATAATAATTCTTTCATTTTTGCAAATGGGGTAATTGATGAAGATAGGTGTTAAGTGGATTTAAATTAGCCAAAGTGTTGGTGATGAATTCCATGTTCTTAAGGTTTGGTCCTGTTTTCATAGTGATAATAATATCAATACTGATTGAAAAGATACCAATTCAACAAACTAAACTCTGCCATTCACAAAAAGGGAGTAGTTAAAGACATTATTTACAAGTTCTAAGCTGTAGCTCCCCCTACTCCAAACTCATTGAAATCTGCCCTCCTCAAAATGGAGTTTAATAGCTCCTACACATATCCTTCCACTTGCTTTGCTGTGACTACTTCACAAACTGTCTGTGGGAGCCAAAGAACTGTTTTGTTTTTGTTTTTTTTTAATATAGCCATGCCTCTTGGTCATGTATTGTGTTTACTGACAGAGGTTCCTGCTGGGTCTTAGCTCAGGCACTATAAAGATTTCTCGTGTAAGGATGTAAGGAACAAGCTGTGCTGGGACAGGCCTTGGGGTCTGAGAGGTTCCCTACCCTGTCTGTGGCATGGGTCAGTCCCTGGTGATGAGGGGAGGCTATAAGAACAAGCAGAGTGTGATGAATGCTCCTTAGCTTTATACCTTCCTATAGCAGTGGGCTAAGGTCTACTAGCCCCAAAGGTGCTGGCTTGCCTATTGGTAACTCACAAAAGATTTTCCTTCTGCAGGGCTGCAAAGTAAGCTTTAAAGATATGTATATTTTTGGCTTTCTACCATCCTGCAACAGCCAAAAGGCCCATAATTTAATTACGTGCCACATGAAAGAAATCCAAAAAAACAAACAAAAAAACCCCTCACTTGTTTGTAAGAAAAAACAGATTCTGAATTGCAACAATATAACAAGTCTACAACAATTCTTCAATTTTCCCTGACACTCTTGTCTCCTGAGGCTCCTGACATACTCTTCTGCTCCCTTCCAAGAATGAGAGGCCACAGACAACTTATTTCCCTGTTGTTGAGCAGCCTTTCCACATCCTTGGCTGTCCCTGTCTTCATTCTGCCAGCTTTTCCGGGGGTACTTCATTTTTCAGAAAGATGGCTTGGAATTGTATAGAACTTCAAAAATTTAGTGAAGTCATGGATTTATGCTGTTGATTATGGAGGATGTAGGGATTTTTCATAGGTGAAGATTAATAGTCAGGTGCAGATTTACCTGATGACATGTCTGCAACCCCTTTCTTTTTACTCATTACCCATCCATCTGCTGTGGCACTTTCTGATGTGGCATTTTATTCCTTGTGTCAAATAATGTGGACAACTAATCAAAGACACAGCTGTCTGGATCTGGCCCCAGTAGGGCTCATTTGATAATCTTGATGTTTCCTAAAGGAGAATAAACTTCTCTTGTTTACCCTGGTCAAATACTTATGGTAAAATAACATGAAATCAGCAGAGATGGCAATTCACCTTATTTTTTGCTTTCCAACAAGATGGAATTTTTCTCCCCCTTTCCTTCAGAAACAAAGCCAAAGCAGTGTTTTAAGTAGGACAACTAAGAGAACTGAGAATGTGGGTTACCTGGTCCTGATATAACAAAGTCTGCCCTGCACTGAGTAGAGGTAATCCATGCAAGAAGGCTGATTTTCAAGTAGCTTTATCCAATGCAGGTGGACATAATTCATATGGTTCCCAGTTTTTTGAAAACCTGGCAGAACTGGGATCATTAACTGATTTTTTTCCCCATATCACATCATCTGACATTGTTCGATGGTACTGTGTTTCTAGACATGTGTCTGTGAGATCTCTGAGTCTCACAAAATCACCAGTTTTGAAAGGAGCTTTTTATTTTCCTTCTGGGGTTGATTTTTTGCTGTGTATCAAGAAGCATGAAATACTGAAAAGGCAGGAAGAAATATGCCATTGCAGATCCCACTATTGCATTAATTCTCCAAGAAATGGTTCTAATTCAACTGAGTAGTTTTTAATTATATTTACCTATATTTCCTGATACATATTTCATTATTCTAAAGGCTTCAATAATATGAATAGAGTATTCTGTGACTAAGGAATCAAGAGTTGAAATACATGAGAGAAAACACAAAAGCTGCCAAAAGAACTGAACAAATCACTTTTTTCTTTATTGTGATTTACAAAGCAAGTGAATAAGTTTCTTTACTACAGAAGCTGAGCAGCTTCATTCAGCACTTTGGTGTGTTCAGGCTAATCTGTTATTCTGCTCCACAAATTTGATGTGATTTTAGAAGCAGATTTAATTCTCAGTTAATTAAGGTAGGTGAATATGAATAGCATTTTTTTTCCTGCACTGAGTAAAGTTGCTGAAAATAAGTGTCTCTGAAGGTTTAAGTAAAATAGTGAGTGTCTGAAAAAACAGTCAAAAGGTGAAAATGCAGCCAGGAGCTAAATCTCTCTGTAAGGTGTTTCTGGGCCTTCCACCATTCTTACTTCCTTCCTGATAGAGCTTTGAAATTCTTAGCAATTTCCAGCTCTCAATGTAAGTAGCATGAAGCTATTAATGTACACTGATTAGAGGACCAAAACAATTGCACCAGGGGAATAAAGCAGCATGTCTTCTAGAGTGCAGAGTAAGTACAACCTTCACATGTTGGATTTATCAGGACACAATGAGGTATTTAATAGTAAACACATTCCTGCTCTTTGTCTCTCTTATGTGCATGTTCTTGTACACAAATGCCTACAAAAGACTCCTCAAAGTTTCCATTGATCAGCCAATGCTTGTGAGAGTGAAATAGCTCTTGGTAATATTTTAGGAGGCAGCTTACTGTGGCCTTCTGCACAGAATAGGATAGATCAGCTCTACAGTTACTGAAAACTTGTTTTTATTTGGCATTTTATTTAAATTTATGTCTGTGTCATTGCCTCCTGACATTATTGAAAAAAAAAAAAGGAAAATAAAAGGAATGTAGGAAGGAGGAGGAGAATAATAGATTCAAAGGAAGAAAACTACAGTCCTTTCCCCATACCTTTTACATCTATTCTTTTACTGGTCTTACATGACCAAATCACATGTCCTGTGTCCTGCATTTGGGTCACGTCAATCCCATGCATCACTACAGCCTTGGGGAAAAGTGTCTGGAAAGCTGCCTGGCAGAGAAGGACCTGGGGGTGAACAGGAGCTGGCAGTGTGGCCAAGAAGGTTGTGTGGCCAAGAAGGCCAATGGCATCCTGGCCTGAATCAGCAATAGCGTGACCGGCAGGACCAGGGCAGGGATTGTCCCCTTGTCTTCAGCACTGGTGAGGCCTCAAATCTTTTGTTCAGTTCTGGGCCCTCACTGCAAGAAAGGCACTGAGGGGCTGGAGAGTGTCCAGAGAAGGGCAACAGAGCTGGGAAAGGTCTGGAGAACAAGACTGGTGAGGAGTGGCTGAGGGAGCTTAGGTTGCCTAGTCTGGACTAAAGAAGGCCCAGGAGAGACCTTATCACTCTTTATGAATATCTGAAAGGAGGCTGTAGCAATGTGAGGTTTGGTCTTTTCTCACATGAAACAAGCAATTGAGGACAAAAACAAATGGCCTCCAGTTGCATCAGGAGAGGTTTAGATTGGATATTAGGAAGTTTTTTTCACCTAAAGGTTTGTCAAAACCTCTGGAACAGGCTTCCCAGAGAAGTAGTGGAGGCACTATTCCTGGAGTTATTTAAAAGCCATGTAGATATGGTACTTAGGGACCTGGTTTATTGGGGCCTTGGCCATACTGGGTTAGTGGCTGGACTTGATCTTAAAGTCCTTTTCCAACTTAAATGATTGTGTCATTCTGTGATTCTATAGTCTGGATTGTGACAGGACTTTTTCTACTTTCCCTTCTGCCAGTGTTGCACTGTTCCAAATATTCCTCAATATTGCTTTCAATCAGTATCTTTCCTTAGCATTTTGATTGCTTTCCTTGGGCTTTGGCTGGTGTGTATGTTTCCAGAGCCAAGACGTGCATTCCTTTGTGTGTCCTCCTTCTCACAAACCAGAAGAGTTTATACAGCCTTTGACAAGGAAACCTGGGCTGACAGTAATTGTACTGAAGCTTTCTGGGTGTTCTCTACCTCCAGACAGAAGGCTTTAATACAGCTGTTCTCCTGTTTTAGCAAGGTAACAGCCATATACCCACCTGTGGCAGCAATATCTGAGAGATACAGCTCTAGCAGAAAAAGTTGAAAAGACTGAGCATCCTCACAATGATCCTGGCTAGACTTGCTCTGACCCCAGGCTTGAGGTGTACTCTTCCACAGTAACATTTGCTACCACCTTGGTTCAGGGTAATTACAAGGTATATCCCCTTCTAGCTGGCAGGGAATTGTAAATTGGGAATGGGTAAAAACTCCCAAACCTGACTGTCTTGTGTGGTGACCCTGTTGGTTGGGTTCAGCCCCATCTTGCTGGGACAGGGGTTGTTGCCTTTGTATGCAGAATGTGCACGGCTATGCATGGCAGACTTCATGCAGAGCAGTGTAACCAGACATCTAATCTTGCCTGGAGGGAAGAATGGTTTTACAGAGTGTGTATTCATTCTTTTATTAATTTTGCTCTGTGTTTCTGCACCGGTGGGTAGGAATAATTCTTTATGTTCTATTCTTTGAATAATACTAGAAATCCTGTCACCTGATTTTATCATGTCCCTTGTTACTCTATAAACATTAGAAATTTCAAAACCAGACATGCAACTTGTAACAATTTGGATATGTATGTGCAGATAGGTCACTGAACATGCACTACATTGTAGAATGTAATTTTTAATTTGTGTTCTATTTATAAATGATTTCTTAAATTTTTTTTGTTGGTAATTATGGCAAGTTATAATTCCAAAAAAGAGATAGCACTAACATTTCTCACATATGATGCCTGATGTGACCTCATAAATCTTTGTACCTCAGTAGTGATAACAGTTCTCCAGGTGTAAGTCTTCAGACTAGGGGTGGCCTAAGCAAGGGAAGTGGGTATATTCTTTCTTCCACTATGTATCCCTGGAGTAGCCCTTTTGGCTCAGGATTTGTGGGAAGCTTAATCAGCTTCATAACATGTGGGCATGCCCCACAGTGTCATAACTCTCCCTTTTGCCTACAAACTCAAACTGCAATCTCTGCCACCAAATACAAACTTTCTCATCATTTGTGAAGCTGGGATAAGGCCTGGGGTTTGTTTCTGTTTGAGACTTTGGAGGTTTTTGAGACTTTGAACTCTGCTGACCCCATCAGTTCAAAGTAGATACCTTGAACACGAAAGCCTTAAAATTCTAATTAAACTGGCTAGCAAAGGAATGTGAAAAATCTCAGCAAGGCTATGAGGCAAAGATTGATAAAACATGGATTTAATTTGTAATTTAAAAGGCAGATTCTGTTAGGATTAAAAAGTGAACCAGGTTCATGCTCCCTCAATCTTTGTGCTTCCACTTCCTTTAGTTTCAAGGAGCAAGATAACTGAGAAAGGAAGCTTTGTGCAATCCTCATTTAGGTGAACACAAACCTGTTCCTACTTATCTTATTTGCTCACCATCATGTCGTGGCTTGCTCACAATTACTTGACCATCCTGGAAACCAGGAAAGACTATTTCTTTCTTCTGTCTGGTGGAGGCAGTCATAAAAACAATTCCTCTCACCCAAACCAGGAATTGCTTTATTGCACATCGTGGCTCAAGGCAGACCCACCCTACTTCCTGCCATAGACCAGCTAGGCTACATTGCTAAACCCTACACAGATTAAATTACAGATTAAAATCCTGAATGTCTAAGTGGGACACTAAGGCAGGGTTTCAAGACACAACCTCATTTCCCTGTGGGAGACAATGGGGTGAGGAAGGGCAGACTTCTCTCCCCTTTCCTGCTCCAAGGCTCTCACTTTGTGGGATGGCAAGAAGCAGGCAGAAACACCTGTCCTCAAGCTTTCCAGGGCCTTCTGCCTTGCACACCACCCTGGCAGACAAGAGGCTGTGGGCAACTCTCATTCTGAGAAGTAACTCTCAAATGAATGTTTTCATCGATTTTGGTTGGTAACCTTTAGTGAGCAAGGTTATGATTGAAGTAAAAGCACTCTGCCCCAGAACCACCATTTTCAAAACATGCTTCAGTGCTCCATTTGACATGTTTCAGATTTTCATGTGACACACATAAAAGTTACCTCTGAATTCATTACCAAAGCCATTAAATCTGCTTAGTTTACACGAAAAGTGTAACCCTCAAAATCTTCTTAGATGAAACCTTCTTGACACTTTGTAGTTCCCTCAAGATCTTCCAGAAGAAGATCATTGGACATGCCAGCAATCCAGTGTAGATCATAGAATCATAGAATTGTCTGGGTTGGAAGGGCCTTAAAGATAATCATGTTCCAAAGCCCTCCTGTGGGAAGGAACATTTTCCACTAGAGCAGGTTTCTCAGAGTAGCATCATGTATTTTGGACTGGCATCATTGAATAATCTTATTATGTCATCTGATCTATGATAACCAAGTGACACCGAACTGCATTTCCCTCCTCTTTTTCTTTTCTTTTTTTGTCTTTCCTAAACATGACTTGGACAAGGGAAACCAGCCTTTTGTTCAAGACTGTAATCTTCGGACCCTGAATTAAGGCAGTTCCTGATTCCCCATTAGAAGCCCTGGGTGGCTGGTGCTTTTTTCTGTTTGAAAACAGAAAAAAACAGTTTGAAACTCTGGATCAGTGCTTGGTTTTAACACCATTGCATTTAATCTCTGTTTTCAGAGCATGCTAGTGCTAAGGGCACAGTATTTGCCTCTGCTGACTGCAGTTAATAGAGACTCAGCACAGGAGTCTTATGTGCTGCAAATTGCTCTAGCCCCCCTATCTGATGCTATACATTACGCTCAGTCTCAAAAGATTTTACCTTCATCTTACTTGCCTTTTTTAGAGGTCGCTTGAGACCTTCCAGAAAATTGCATTTTATGTGACTTATCTCCACAGATTCACATTCCACTCTGGCTCTGATTTATTTGCTACGTGATATCAGCAAATCTGAAGGTGCCTAGCCAAGTCTTCATGACAAAATTGTACAGGGTGGGCAAACACAGTGCTTGGCATGACTGGGGATTCAGGGTTGAAGAGACTCGGGACTTTAGGAGCCAAAGGGAGAGACTAATAAACAAGAAAGCATCTGAGACTGTAGCCATGAAGCTGCTTCTCTGGGAGAAGGAATGGTCTGGGTTCTTACTGCTGCTCCTGATGCTTTTTAGTTGATGATATTTAATTAAGAAATGCACAAGCAGTGCTGGGAAAGGCAGTGCTGTCTTTGCTTCCTCAATTGCTCCTTCCTTTCTCTTTGCTGGATACCCAGGCTTACACTGGCTGGCTGGACAATAACTGTCCCCTTGCCTGCCTGCATGGGACTGGGAAATCTCTGGGGTACAACGCAGCGCTAGGAATAAGATGCAGACAATTCCAGATCCCAGTCTAAGAGATCATATCCCAGACCTGGCTTAAGTGTGAGGGTGACTCAGAACACCTCTAGGTGAGGCAGGGAGGTCTCACCACTGAACCTCAGTGATAGTGAGTGAGGAGCATGTCTGGAGGCTTGTCTGGAGGAAACCCACCTGGGTTTCCTTCACTTGAGTGCAGGCTGGTGTCACTGTGGGGTGGATATTATTCAATTCCAAGTTCAGGGCACAGCCAAGGCATGTCCCTCTATCTGGGGACTCAGAGGCTCCTCTGTCTATATCTGGACAATAAAGCTGAATAAGGCTGCTTGGGCAATGAAGCTGCTCATTTACCCTTGAGGAGGACTATATGCCTTCATCAGATGTGGGAAGTCATAGAATCATTGAATACTTTAGGTTGGAAGGTACCTTTAAAGACTATCTAGTCTAAGCCCCCTGCAATGAACAGGGACATCTTCAACTGGATCAGGTTACTCAGAGCACCATCCACCCTGACCTTGAATGTTTCCAGGGACGGAGCATGTATCATCTCTCTGGGAAACTTGTTCCAGTCTTTCACCACCCTCACTGTGAAAAAGTGTTAACCTAGAAAGTGTGTGTTTAAGCAGGATGGAGGAATTTATGCCATTGTCTTCCTGCATTTCATGACACTTTTTTATTTCCTAGGGGCAGGCACCCTACAGAACAGCAGACAGCTGTGTAAGCAGCTAAATCTCAGCTTTCTGCAGCAAGAAAGGGAGAGGTTTCCTACTCTCAGGAAAATATCCGCTCTTGTTTTTCTGCATTATTTTAACGTTAGTGACCAGAAAGCAGAGGCTTATAGTCAGGTTTTACCTTTCCTGCTCGAAGTCAGCCTCATCTTTGCCTATTCACCCTTGGATCTCACTTTCTTGACTACAGTATGGCCCAACTTTCCACTCCCACAGAAGGATCAATGTCTCTGAGTCCTGTTATAACACCCTGCTGGAACCTGGGCACGCAGGAAGGGAGAATCTCAATCTACTCCAGTGCTGAAGAGCATGTCTAGTACAATAACCATACCACCTACTGCTTTCATTTCACTCTGACCTGCTAATTGTCGTCATGATCTGATTTTTCCCTCCGACATCCTTTGCTGACTTGATTGAATCAGATGAGCAGAGACCTTCTGAGGAACATGGTGAACTGTTTGGAGGGTTCTGTTTAGAAGAGGAAGAGAAAATACTTGCTTTTGAAGTCTGGCTTGGGGTGTTTGGTGTCACAGGTGCAGTTCAAATAACCATCTGATGTAAGATCAGTTGAACAATGTCACCGTGGGATTGTAAAATCAGATTCCATGCTGACTTCTACCAGTCACCATGTTAGGCCTGTAAGTACTCATTCTGTGTCTTTTCATTTAAAAAACAGTCAGTGCCTCTGGCCATTGCAAAGTTGGTCACCACAAACCAGCATGTCCAACAACTCTTGTTATCAGATGTTGAGTTTGTAGTCCATGGTCTTGATGATACTGATTCTACATCTCCACTGCAGGTATTAAATAACTTTATGTCGTGGGTATTACATTAATTCTTAGTGAAATGAAATTTTTCTTCCTGCCAAAACTCTAACCACTGCTCTTTTTAGGGGTGCATGAATGACATGCTGAGAGATATGTGCCTGTGCTAGGGAGGAGGCAGAGACACTGACCTATTTATTAAAGGGAACAGATCTGAGTGCTAATCTCTGAGAAGGAGTCAAATATCCCATTGTTGCAGCTTACACCCAGCAGCAAGAAGCTGGTGGTTAAAAACGAGAGTTTGAATCTCCCTTTGGTGTTCCTCAGAAGCCCTTGCTGATCCTTCCTTGGTTGTATGGAAAGTTTATGATCCTGGTGTCCTGTCCACCAAAGAGCAGGTGAAGCAATGCCTGGTTGGGGAGCACAGTCAGGCTGGTGAAGCTGCCAAGGTGTGCCCCTGTTAATGTCCTAAAGGCTTCAGCCCAAGGCATTTTCCTAGGAAAGAAAGGATGTGAATGGATGCCTCCTACTTCAAAGTACTTCAAAGTAAGTTGGGGGTTGTGCCTGCAACTTATTTAGGTGTTTTTAAAAAATCCAGTTAAATAATTTACGTACTCAGAATTTCTAACTGCTAATCTGGAACAAAGTTGTTATACAGGTATTACAACAGAGTTCAAAATCCTTTTTTTTTTTAAATCCAGTTTTTCACTTGTGTGAGTGCTTATGTATGTTTAGACTCCAGAGAGAACTCAAGCTGAACTGACCCCAATTATCTGCTGTTTGAAGCAATGAGTTGCTAATTTTTGAAACTGTTTTATCATAGTCTCTTTACAGTCTATGGCAAGAAAAGACATCAATAAATTAAATTTGCATTGTATATTGTTTCTGAGGGACATCACAATGCTATTATTATCTTCAAATATTATAATTTGTCCAAAAATTTTGGTTCTTTTCCTTTGAAATTCAGTTAAAAGCAGTGCTTAGACCAAAAGCTCAATCTCACTTAGCAACCCTCTCTCCCATGTTTAAAACTTGATGCTAGTGCTCATTGCACAAATTAAATATTCTAGGATCATTTTTCTCATCATATTTTTTCTGTAATAGTGAAAAAATATAACTGGTATCAAAGTTGGTGTATTTGGTTTTGTTTTTTCTTATGAGCAGAGCATAGTAATCCTATAAAATTCCTTGAAAATGAACCTGCAGTTTTTTGGTTTTGTTTTTTTGTCTTTTTGTTTTTTGTTTTTTTTTTTTTAACAACAATTTTGCAGGCTGGAAATGCAGGAGTTAACTAGTTCGAATTTTGAATGAAGTCTAATAAGCCATTCAACTTAAAGTAAACAACAGCCTGAGTTACATCATTTTTGTTTTTATTAGCTGACCTTGCAAGCTAATAAATTCATCCTGTATTTTTCTGCTACTGCCAGTTTGCAGCATACAGGAAACTAATCTTGTACAATAACTACCTTCCTGTAGTCAGTTCTTAAATGGAGCCAAATGGATTGGTGGCGGAAGAACTCCCCAGCAGTTCCTGTGAAACAGTGCTGAACACAGCAAGACCTGACAGAGGCTGCTTGCTATTATTGACTTTGACAATGTAATTATGTTCTCATTTACCTCCCTAGCACTTAAGGAAAAAAAAATCCCCCCAGTACAAAGAGTGCAACGATTTTAATGTCAAATTAGTTGTGAGATAGGTATTTGTAACATGTTAAATATACAGCAATTCCTCTTTTTTTTTTTTTTTTTTTTTTTTTTTTTGGGGGGAAAAAAAACTTTCAACGGCCCTTTTAA
>VYXF01005994.1:981858-1016546 GCA_013397295.1 Polioptila caerulea | reverse complement strand
TTTTTTTTTTTTTTTTTTGAGAGGGTAAAATACACTTACAGCGGCCATTATAGCACAAAAGTCTTTCATATGTATCTGGCTGCTGCAGCAACACTTTTGTTCCAGATGCAAAGGCTCATGCTCACTAGTAAGTTAATAAAGGAATCAGAATTTGAAAGGTCAAAATCTATTCTGATTAGAAACTCGTGTGTGCTCTTAAACATTAAAGATAGACTACCCTTAATGTAATATCCTATAGTACACTACAAATTAATCTTAGATCACTTTTTCAGAGGCTGAGCTGTTTCTTTCAAGTTTAGAGATGTCCATGGGTGTTTTGCATACTTAGGAATGGTTTCATCTTGCATGCACACAGATCAGTTGCAAGAGCTGCTGAAGATTCCACTGTTGCAAGGCCAAACCTGTAAGCAGATCCCCAGTCTGCTGTGGCACCCTGGACACATGCAGGTGGAGGGCATGTGAATGTGCAACATTGATATGCTCAGTTTGCCCCACCTGGGGGAAAAACCTCCGAAAGGGAGGTCTCTGATTCAGTCCAGTGAGCTAAATGTCTGGACAACGTGAAAATTAATGTGGAAAAGCTTTGGTTGCTTTGATCAGTCTTGAAGTGCTTTAACAATGAGTGTCTGCCTCTCTGACCTCCCATCCCCCATCAAAACAAAGGAAAGGACCAGAAGAAACTATTTGAATGACATTTTTGAAAAAAAAGTTTGATTATATGGTTTTCCCCTCTAGTTCTTGATTATGCCTGACTTCTACTTCATTTGACCTCTCAGAAAAGGTTAAACACCAAGTATGGCTCACATATTGCTCTCCAGGGAAAAAGACCTTGATAGTTTCCGAGCTGAGCCTGTCATTATTGTAAAGCATTTATGAGAAATCATACAAGCTACTCCACTAAAATGGACACATTTCTCTGCATCAACTTTTATTTGGACTCTATGCCAGCTGTAGCTGTGTACAGATGGGTGGAGAGAAAGGGACAGAAAAGTGAAATGAGTTTCTCTGTTCTTGCTGAGTCTTCTAATCTATGATTTTTTATTTTTAATTTTAAAAATATAACTGAAATCTGAACTTAACTCCTGGAGTTCAGTATTCCATTTCAAATGAAAAGAAAATGTGTTTTATACACACAAATCTTGTGTAAAGGTTTCTGGATCTGTTAGGTAAAACTGTTCATTTAAGAGAAATGAACAATTTGGATAGAGGTCTTCTTGACTAGTGTCTTAATGACATTTGTTACTTTATATAATGGGATATCTTCTTAAAAATTCTTCACAGGAACTGCTGCTGGAGTGGTTCTGGAAATGAGGTAGTTAATGATGGTCAGGAAGACAGCCTGAAGATAAAACTGAAATTTACACTGTTAATTTAATTCAAATATGGAAATTCTTGCTGTAAAGTAATGGTTTCTAGTATACATCACTGGCTTAATCTTCACCCTTTGGCCTTCATCACTGAGGATCTTTAAGGTCCCAGAGAAAGTGTCTTAAATGCATGTCCTTTGTTTTCCAATCAGGGTAGCCTGAATCCACACTCAGACACTAATGGCATCATAACTCAATCCCCACAGGGCCCAGTTTGTCCACATATCATGTCCCTCCTGACTGAAACAAGGGCTCTGTAGAAGATGATATGTGATCCTATAATTAAAGATATTGCAAAAAATCAGACTGCAGAAGTAGTATTCTGGTCTTTCTCAACCTTTGAATAGAATCAGCAAGATTAATATTCTTCTAAAAGTCTAATATTTGGGTTGGTTTTAAACCTAAATGTAAGCAGATAAAATACCCACAGGAAAAAGAAGACCCTTTCCCAGACTAATGCTGGATTCTGATCTGGGATCTATTAAGCTGGGTCCAGACTGCTTGCTCTCTAGGTTGTATCATTTAATAAAAGAGCCTGCAGCAACTGTGAGACCTTCATGGCTCTTTAGACAGCTGGTTAGACCAGCATGGAGTGGGGCAGTGTGTTTTGCCATCCATTGCTCAGACATGTTCTCTGGGCCCAGCTCCTCATTTTGAGAATGAGCAGTCTATAAGCAATCCTCCCTATGCAAGCAGAATGTCTCTGTCAAATGATCATTTGACATGGCTCCCATTCTCCACCTCACTTTCCTTCTTCCACTCTTCCTCCCTGCCTCTCTTCTCAGCCCTGACTCACATCTCCAGGTGCAGATCTTTGCTTGGTCTGAGCCTCCCTCTTGCTGCTCATCTGCCTCTTTTCTGGCACTGTGTTCCCCCAGACTGGCAGGCTCCCAAGAGAGAAGGAAAGGGAGCTCGCTGTGTGTCAGGGACTGCCCCTTACAGCTGAGAGCAGCAGCACTCCTTGTGGATGGAAGTCTCCGAGTGATCCCAGAGGTGAATTACTTTGTGAAAAAGCTCAAACAGTTTGATCAAGTGGAAGACCTGTAGTGAAAAACTCAGTGAAAACGGACTCTTCAGCCCATCCAAGGCTGCTGAACTCTATTAGGATCCTTGTCAGCTCAGAGCAGTCCTCATAACATCAAAATTTCCTTTTTTTTTTTTTTTTTGACACTGAAAGTTTTCTTGGGGATAGAAAAAGCAGAACAACTCAACTCAAATGTGTTTCAAGCCTTCACTCTGAAGTACATGAAAGAGACTAGAGATTGACAGTAAAATGACTTTAAAAATATTTTCTAAGTAAGGAAAAATATGTGCTTCTATGATTTTGTTCTTGGAAACTGTCAAATCCTCAGCAGAAAGGTGCCCCAATACTTTCATGGGACAAATGCATAACGTATATCTGAAAAATAAAAATCATCTGAATGACTCATTTAGTAATTCACTGTAAACATTATCTTGTAATGGGTATTTTGGCAACCTTAGACCTAGTATTCAGTGTCTGTCTATAATATTTAAAGAACACTGTTATGGATGGATATGTTTTGCACTGTTATGGATGGGTATGGTGGTTACAGGAGCTATATCATTGCACCTGTCACATTTATTGTATACATGTTCAAGATGTTGTCAATTTTCCCTGAACCTTTAAGACACACATGTTTACTTGTTTTTTTGTGCAATTCTGTCTTCATAGCTCACTGCACTTTCCCTCTATACTTTTCAAATCCTGCAATGTCTTGTTTAATCTGAATAGACAAGAACAGAACACTGTGTTCTAAGTGGAACCCTACCAGGGAAATGTATTATTCTCACCATTATCACTGTCTTAGACAGAGAAAACCTGCTGCAAATGCTATTCTAGGGGCTTATTTAACTTCTTAGATTCAGGAACAGAAAGGCACTCCCTTCCCTGTCTATCAAACCAGGTTCTGTCTCTGTTTCATCTGAAACCACATCTCTGCTCAAGTTTCAAATCCTTTATTTCCAAAGAAACAATGCTTCAGTTATCTGCTGCTTTGAGTCAATTTTGTTAGTTTAAATAAACAGCTTTGCAGACCTAGAGAGAGATTTCTTTTAGAGTTTCTGAATTTCTTAAGCAAACCTGTGTCTGATTTGACTATAAACATGATCTAGCTCCTGATTATTCATGGAATAACTTACATGGACTCTGATACTCACTAATATTTGCACACCAGTATGATATTTATTGCTCCAAATAGAACCTAATTTATTCATAGCCATCAATAGAAAATAATTTAATTCCACTAACCTTCCTTATTTTATTGTGTTTACATCATGCTACTTGAAAACTGTTTTAGTTCCTCAAAGACCATTGAACACAGAGAACTTTATGTAAAACAGTCAAAAGGCTATGCAGAACAGTGAGTAAAGAATAACTAAGAAGTTCTGTACTAATGATTTCAGGTATTTAGCTAAATATTTTGGACGAAAACTTTTATTTTTTTAACTTTGTTTTGACACCAGTGCAAAAAAAGCCTGAAATGCTTCCATTCCAATTTAGTAGCATTTTAGCTTTCTTTTTCTGAGTTGTACATGATTCAGCAAAATGCAGATAATCTGGCCTCTGTACTTTTCCAATTGACCCTAATTTGCAGGTACTGTGACAGGACAGATCCATGTTTCTTCCTCTGTGCAGCTGAAAACAAATCTTTCTTTCAATGCTGAAAGCTGACTCTCTCACTTTCAGGCTCCTGAGACCTACTGTGAACTTAGCAGTCTGTGATGGGGAACTGATCTGTCACAACACATGAGGATAAGCCCCATCTGTGCTCCCTGAAGCCATCAGTTTGGGAGTTGCTCTAAGTTAGTAGGTTTCTGCTTCCCTACTCTGGGAGATATCCAAGATACTGTACAAATAACTATTGGAGGGGGAGAGGTGCACATTTTTGTGGTTCTCTCTCTGCTTTGTGACTGCATTTAGCAAGTTAGCATTTCATATGTGCCCTCTGACAGTGTCCTGCCCTACTCTTACCTTCTGCTGCTTGGGAAGAACGTGGATTTTCTGTATCTCAATAATGAAGGCTTAGAAAGGTTGTTTACTTGAAGACTTGTCCTGTGCTAAGTCAAGCCATTATTGTTAGAGACAAAATGTTGTTCATCTGAGTGATAAAACTTCCACTTAAGGACTATTGTCTCTCCTGATTTACATTGCCTTCTTATTAGGTCTATTATTTGTTGGTGCCTGCAAAGAAAGGTGACAGCAATATTTTTTGAAGTTCAGTTTCAGATGGCATCTGCAAAATCTACTTTAAGCTACTACAGCACCCGACTATTCAATGTCCTGGAGGCAAAATTCCAATAACTCACAAAAATGGAGGAAACACTGCTGAAGTGCACGACAAGTGGTGAAATCCTGGGTACAGGACTTTTTATTAATGTTTAACTGAACCACGTTTACTCTCCAAGACATCACAACACTTTCTAGAAACACAACGATATTCCCTTCAGTGTTCAGCACTAATGAGAATGTATGATAAGGTGTTATGACTTTCTGGAATCACTGCAGTGATTGTGAATTATTCATGAAATTAAAATTCCAAACTAATTCACAACATCAAACAGTTCTGGCAAGTGGCATGTAGTACCGGGAACAAAAATGTACACTACACACTGATCCAGAAAAACTCTCTTATCCCTTAAATCACTGGACCTATACTGTTTTCCTCACCCTCAAGCTTAATGGTACTTTATGTCTTTAGAAATTATTCTTTTTTTCACTTATCAGGATTGAAATATTGTGATTCTGTGCTGTGAATAGGTTGCATTATAAATGGCTCAGAAATTAGCAAACAAAATGGGTAAAAAAAAATGTAGCCAGTACAGATACACAGCTGTATTTATATTTTTTTTTTCTACCAAAAAAGGGTGGGTACAATATTTTTCCTTATTTTTATAGTTGAAAAAAGTGTCAGTAGGTGCAATAGAGGAGTAGGGCAATCATGTAAACAGTCTGATCCGTGAAAAAAATTATTTTTCTGGCAAGTAATTGCTTAGATTTTGTTTCAAAACTCTCAGGAATACTGGCATTTGTCTAACACTGGAAGTTAATTTTACTTTTGCATAGTTTGCACCCAAAAGGTAGATAATTTCCAGTGAAGGGAAGTCAGCTCTCAAGTTAAATCATTACAGCTGATCTTTTGACTTTGCAGGGATTTCCAGGCAGTTTGCTGTTTTGTGAATGTTTGCTCAAATTAGAAAATCCCGAAAGGTGGAAAACAGATCTGGGAAAATGTTAAGAAAACTATTAAAATATTTACACAGCCCCACTCTCCTCAAGGATATATGCACTGACATTTTTCGGTCCCTTCTGGATGATAAACAATATGTATTCTGGATCTGTTCTGCACCTGTCTTAGTCAGGGGTGTTATCAAGTGCTAGAAAAATTAGTGGAGGTATGTTAATGTAAAACTGGAGCTCTGCAGTAGGGAGTTAGGTTCCCTTTTGATCTAAGATGTGAGAGTAATGTATACAGATGTGTGTTTCTGTGATATCAGGTCTTATTATTCTTTATGGAAAAATGAACCACCATTATTCCAATTAAAATAGCACTTACATTTACACAGTTACCCCATTCCCCAGTTTTCTGACCTCCTCAGGAACACAAACATGTATACTGAAATCACCATTTAGCAGCTCAGTGTACTCTTTCATTTTAATTTTTTTTCTTTCATGCTTTCTCTCCAGAGAGAGGAACTTCTCTGGAGTAGTACTTGTTTATTTCACATGAAGACACTGGAAAAATTAAGAGTGGTACCTGATTTGATGACAATATCCTTATTAAAAGTCAGAGCTCTAGAAAGAGCTTCAGAAGGTGAATACCAGTTCTTGAACCTTCAAGATTTGCTCTTTCGAGGGTCTTTTTACAGCAAAATGCTCAGTTTTGAGTAGAGATGGGAAAAAAAAATAATAAAAAATTCCACAATGTATTAACTGGTAAAAAAGAAAGGAACTTAGGACTCACAGCTGCCAACTACTTCCCTTACTTTCCAGAAATCCTTTTTTTAAAAAATATAATGCATTAATAAATTCCTATTTGCTTTGACCTAGAGTATTTTCAAGGTCCCAGACTTCTGAGAACTGTTCATTCAGTCCAATCTGGACCAGAGTCTGTAGGCTGTGGATGCTGGTAAATTAAAAGAAATTTAGATATGAAAGCACCCCTGGATTTAGGCACAGATTGTAATGAGAGGAAGGCAAGACAAAATGAGTATTAGGAAAGACCAGGAGCTCTGATAGCATGCTTGTTATGAGGAAATGGAGACTTTTTTAGCAGATGCTGCTGCAAAGCAGAGTGCTGTGGTAGGGACAAAGGGACTCTAGTCAGCACCCCGTGCAAAATGCCTGGCTTCAAAAAGCTGCCCTCAGCTTTCTCAATATTGTTTCTTCAATATGGAGGGTGAACAGGAGAGAATTTATCACAACAGTTAAAAACCACATCCCCAGCAACTACAAAGATGCGCAAATATTGCATACAGGCAATCACACAACCGAGAACAGACTTCTTGCAGCTCAGTTCTCATGGCTTCTAAGTCATCTCCTTTTGTTCTCTTCTTCTTGAAGACATAACACAGCAATTCTCACCTTTCTCTTGAACAGGAAACCACTGGACAAGGCTACCTGGTCCCTGTTTTTCATATTGTGTAAATATGAAAATTCAAATATCTCTAAAAACTGCTGCAAATGAAACCTTTGAACATTTTTTATATGCTTTTTCACAGTAAAAATGCAAGGAAAACTACTTCTCTTAAGCATTCAGACTATTTTTGGAAGAACTGAAAGCCTTGTTTGACTCTTTTTACATTTTCTTGGCAACAAATATCTCCCTGCAGAAAGACAACTTACATGTCTATGTATGCAGTTACTGCCTTGCTGCTTCCTAACTATTTCATCTACCTCAAATCAACAGAATTTCCCAAGTGTTTTATCTGTCCTGGGAGAATTAATATGGAAATTGCCACATCTGGAGTCTATAGAAAGGAAAACTGCCATCACAGCAAAAGGACAAGGGAGATGTGTGCCCTGCAGCAGTTGGTGTAACCTGGCTAACACAGGCACAGCTCAATGTGCTCTACGGCAGGAAAATCTCATTGCACCCTGGCTAGAAGTGACTGCTGGAATAAAGTGTTTCCATGAAATTGGTACCTGTATTAACTGCTTTCATCTATATCTCTAAATGCATCTTTAACCTGCCATGCAAATATTCCCGAGGAACGGGAGTCAGGAGGAGTGCTTGTTTTGACATGGCCATTTTCCATTGCCATTTTACTTGCCACATCTCAGCCAGTGCAGGAGGAGCATCATCATGCAGAGAGCATCTAGAATACCATGAACTGTAAGGGAGAGAAAGATGGATGGAAGAAAAGCAACTGAAGAGCTTTATTTAGAAGATTAGGTGTCCACCTTTGCCGACAACTGTGAAAGCAGAGTTGTGAAGAGGTGCTTTTCCAGTGAATCTGGAAAAGGTGAAAAATGCCTGCATTGCTCTGGAGGGAGAAGAGACTTTTTTTTTTTTATATATATAAAATGTTGGTTTGAAGCATCGTTTTGTGCATGGGACAAAACCTACTGTATATTTTACTATAACCTGCATGGTACAGAAAGCACAGCTTATAGAATTTTACCACAGGATGCTTATTTTAGTATCAACCCCAAACATTAACCTTGTGGATACTGAGAAAATGATATTAAAGACAGAATCTTCCAAGGGGTCTTTTGTCTTTCGCCCCATATTCCTCCTATGTTTTAAAACTTGAATCCTGTTCTTGTTTGATTGTTTAAGCTAGTGCTGAAAAAGTGGCACTTTACCTCTGCTTTTTTTTATCAAAAAGATATGCTCTCAGAAGCCCTAAATGCTCTATCCAAGTCTGAACAATGATTATGCTGATGATGACAATTGGCAGTGTAATTTTTCACTACAATTCAGGAGTTCAGAAATTATATTGGGAAAAAATAATGGCAACCAGGTAGTTTGTTAACCTATGTTTCTACCTCAGATTTTTCACACTTTCAGGTACCTATGGTACAGCTAAGGGCAAGGAAAATCAAAAGAGTGATTTTTGTGAGAACCAAGTATTACTGTTTGTTTTTTTAAGGAAAGGACTTACATTTAAGAAGCATTATCACAAAACTTCATTGGCATCGTGATTAACAAGGAAATTAGATGAAGTTAGGGAGCAAAGTGAAATGAACATTTTATTAAAGTTTAGCTGCCATAACTGGATTGAAATAAATAGATCAGCCTGACATTTCTGTGTAGATGAAGACTAAAATGTCAGAGATACCGAGCAAAACGGGCCAGGCAAGATGCAGGGTTGATCGCTTGAGAGGATAAACATTACTCACCCTTCCTCAATGACTTAAGGTCTCTATAGTAGGTAATGTCAGCTTCTTATTCTGATACTCAGCATCTTCTTTTACCCTCAAACTTGACTTGACTTTGAATATTCTTCTCCTAGGACTGAAAAAAAATTATTGTTTTGAATTTATTTCAAACTTTCTTAATATTTCTCTCCCTAGACAGCATAAGCTTTTACCTTCACAATATAATCCTTAGAACCATACAATTTTTTTATTAACAATGTCTTTATTTACTGGAAAAATGTTCTTCAAGCACAGCATGATCAGTCACTGAACGGGCTTCCCAGGGAAGTGGTCATGGCATGAAGCTGGAGAGAGCTCAAGGAAAGAGCCTTGGACAGTTTGGACCATGCTCTCAGGCACCTGGTGTGAGTCTTGGGGTTGTCCTGTGCAGGGCCAGGAGTAGACTCAATAACCCTCATTTATCCATTCCTGCTCAGTGTGTTCTATGATTCTGTGAAATAAATGTTACCCTTGATCCAGCTGAAACTACTCAATAAGTTCCCCTCTTTTCTTTTCTTTCAGGCCTTTACTTCCATTATAGATTAGTACAAGAAAGGAACAGAACCTTCTTGGCACAAACACAATATTATTCCCCTGTTTGTACCAATTTAAATTGACATGATATGTGACATACCCTGGGCAGACTGGGCTGTTTAATCAAAAGCAGACATGGGCTACCATGATGGGCAATCTGCAGGTCCAGCTTCTGACATCAGTCAGACAATTCCCTGGAAACTGAGCTGTGCCTCAGAAGGCTGTTTTTATTTTGGACACACTTCAGGTGCTTAATGTGTAGTAAGCTGTTAAAATATTTCATTAAATACTTCTCTTTCCTTCTACTCCTCATTTGTTAGTGCCAAAATTTCACAGCTGGAGGAGGTAATTTCTCTTTTTTTTTTGAAGTCGTGATTTTGAAAGGTAATCCAGCTCTGAGCAGGAATAGTCAGCATATCCCCTTAGCCATAGGCTCAGATGTTCTGCATTGACTGCTATTTTGACATTCTTGGATGGAAATCCATCGCTTAATACTCAAACATGAGGCACATACTGGTTCTCTGGCATGCCTTTGCCTGTGACCATCTGTTAGGGTGGCACTATGCCCACTCAAAAAAACTCCCTGCCAGTTTCAAGAGGGCATAGGTATTAACTGAATATAGATTTAGAAAGACAGCTAGTAAAATGCTAGGGATGTTATTTTAGCTGCAAGACTATTTCTCATGTTGTTGGGCAATCTCAGACTGGGTCCATACATTTCAGAAGAATGCTTGCAGGCACACTGCAAGCTCACCTCAAACTTGCCTGTTTATGCACATATATAAAAACCTAAACAAATGTTATTAACTGGTAAATGTCTACATACTCAGTTTTTTCTGAGAGACTGGCTTGAACTTGGGAAAAACTTCCAAAACCAGCCATTGCAAACAAGCAAATTAGTGTTTTTATGCAGTCGCAGCTGTTTCCCATACCCATCTCCATTTTAAATATGATGCACTGACATTAGACAGCTACTGTAAAAAAGGAATTGGAAATTTTTACTTGAATAGCAATTAAGGATCACTTGAAGGATACCTGTGGCTGAGTTGCTCAGAAAAGTAATATTCTTTGGATGACTTTAGAACATAAAAATATTCATGACAAGTGAAACTTGATTTGGGTTGTATATGAATGCAATTACAGTTTCAACTTGGCAAAGCTGATATCAAAATGTGGATCGTCACTTTAGGACAAATTCAGAAGTTAAAATCTGCAAGGCTTGTAGAAGAAAAAAAAATTCATGATCTACATTTATTTGCTGCTTAGAAGAGGAACAAAACTTATTGATACTGCTAATACAGAAGACTTTGTTTATGCAAGTGATGAATAAGCAACAGTATTAACAAATACATTTCTTATATCTCCATCTGTAAATAGCAGTTTACAACTGTAGGAAGACAAAATTCCTATCCATTTGAATTTTAAATAATTTGAAACACATGAGAAAATAACATGAACAAGCTGACAAGCATATTGGAAGGAGATTAAGAAAGTGAAAAAGTGGGAAATAGATTTAAAAAAACCAACTAGGTTGGCCATAGGAAAGAATCATATGACCTCAAAGACAGAAGCAAGAATCCTGAATCTGATGTGGAAAGAAGGAAGGTTACAAAAAAGTGGGGAAAGCAAGCTTTGCATTAGTGTTGAAACTAGGTGAATAGGCTCCTCTGTGACTCTTAACAACAGGCCATAAATGGGAAGCTGAGGTGCAAGAGTCTGGGACAAAATGATTGCAGAAGCACTGCAAGATGTGAAGAGAGAACTGGAATTCCTTTTTTTCCATTGAAGAGAAGATATGCTTTATAAAGCTAATAAAGAGCTGAAGCTAGAATAGAAGATAGAATTTCATGAAGGGCAAAACTCGTCAAAGTACTAAACATAAACATATTTGATGGATCTGAACGTTTTCCCAGCCATAAAGTTCCCAACAAAGTGAAAAAGTTTGCTTTTGTAAATCCAGATGTTCACCAAATAGGTGAATATGAGATTTCCAGTCAGCTACTGCAAAAGTAAAATTTGAAGATTACCTGATGATTCCTCTAAACATCAGACAGTGCTGGGTCTTTGAGCTCTTCTCAGGAAACATTTCCATATATGTATGTATTTTACAATACTGTGCTAACTCTGTGGTCATCATGCCTGTTCTTACATGAAGCTTGTAAAAACCAAGACCAACAAGACATGATTTTTACCTACTCTTTTAATTGGCCCATGTGTCTCCTTAAACACATTCCTTTTTCCTCTTGGACATTTTGGAATCCTTTCTAAAGTGCTAACTACCCTTGATACCATGCCTCTGAAAGGCTGGAGCAGCACATTATCTGTGTATTGACTCAGAGGAAGACCAATGGGACAATTCAGGCAGTTGTCCTTAAGAGAATAATTACATTTCCATCACAGCAGACTGCAAATCTACAGGCTCCTGTTATGGGACTTTGCTGTGCTGAGAGCCATATGAACACAAAGAGATGGCCTTGAAGCACAGCAGTTGCCTTCCAATTGCCTCTTAGGAAAATAATGTGTGTTTCAGCATTTCATCAATTACACACAGAGTCACAGAATGATAGAGGATGGCACCTGTAGTGCCACCCAGTCCAATGCCTACTGCTAGAGCAAGTTGCACAGGATGGTGTCCACGTGGGTTCTTAAATATCTCCAGAGAGGGAGACTCCACAACATCTCTGGGCAGCCTGTTCCAGTGCTCTGCTACCCTCACAGTAAAGCTTTTCCTTATCTTCAGATGGAACTCCCTGTGTTTCAGTTTGTGCCTGTTGCCCCTTGTCCTGTCAGTGGGCACCACTGAAAACAGTCTGGCCACATCCTCTTTACACCTGCCCTTAAGATATTCGGACACAGTGACAAGATCCCGTCTCAGTGGTCTCTTCTCTATTGCTGAAGTGGGCTCTAATTCTGAGTTTCAATGTTTTGCTTTCCACAAGAAGAGACTGAAACCTGTATTTGTTCTTTGGGGTATAGCTTCCCTCCTCCCTCTGGTTTGCTACAACCTATAAAGCCCCCATGTCTGTGAGTCAAAAGGACACACAGCCAACTCCAACACCTCTGACCATCTCCTGAGTGCAGCACGGTATGGGAAAGGGTTTGCTGCCTTACATGGAGATCATCTGGCTATGGAGAAGGATAATAGAGAGAAGCCCCACAAAAGCAGTGTCTGTTGTCCTTGAGTCCAATAATAAAGGTAATAAAGATTTTTGGCAAAGCAGCAGGTACAACTGCTTATTGCTGCACTTACAACTCTACCAGTGTACAGTCTTCACAAAGGGGAACATTCAGCATGGATGAAAAAATTCAATAACTATAAATGCTGACTTGTCTTCCTTAGAAAAGAAAAACTAGAAATGTCTAGAATGTATAAAAGGTGATTAATTTTTCTTGGCTGCTAAGGGGCAAACATGGAACTTGTCTATGAGAACAGGTACCATTAATCCAATATTATTTCTTGTTAACATCTATTTGTCTTGACCTATCTCACTCTCATAAACCTATGTTGAAATAAGTGTCTGTTTTAATTTCCATTAGACATGTTTGAAAAAAGGGTTTATCAACAGAGGGAACCAGTAGCTGCAGCTGAGTAGGAAAAAAAAAGAAGACTGTATCAAAGTTAGAATGTGTGTCTTTTTCCTTTGATGGTGTTTGAAAATGTTTACAAAAAGATTTGCAGCTTTTGAAAAAATCATTTCTCTGTAAAGAGTATAGAGCCAATGTGAATCCAGTGAGATCTGCCTTAGAATGATTATAAATACAAAATTAATTTTTAAAAAAATGTATGCATATCAATACCTTTATCTATACATTCAGCATAACTCTGCATAAAGATACTTATGATTTGCTTAAATATATATTTGATTTAAATTTGTTTCTGATTTATAACTTAAAGTAAAATAATTTTTATATTTTTTTTCAGGCTTGAAAGGGAAAGGATCCTTAAAGTGTTTTTTCCTCTCCATTTTCTAAACATGAAACCCTTTTCAGAAAAAAGTAAGAAAAATAAGCATAGTTTTTGTCTCTAATTTATACTTCTGTACCTTCTAAAAGCTGCATAAATTTAATTCCCATTTGTAATTATATATATTTATTCTATGTCAATAGTAAAGTATTAACTACAACTCTAGAAACATGCTCTGACAAAGTCAGAAAAGTATGATTAATTCAATTCATTACAATATTCCATCTATAGGATTTAATAGTGTTACAGAAGGCAGTAGAGTTTTTCATGTCATGTGAGAGGGCCATAACCTTCAGCAATCTCGGTCCATCAAAAGTTGGGAAAAACAGGATGTATAGCTCTCTCTAAATGAGCACTTGTGTTACACAACCACTCCCTTAGTGTTTAAAAACGAGCTAAGAAAAGCAGATCAAGAAAAAGTGGTTGCACTGCAAAGCAAGCGCAGTTGTAAAGCCCAGAAGTGTTTCACATGGGTATTTGTGGTGGAGTCAGCACAGTGGTGGGCTGTACTTCAGACCCTGAGAGCACAATGAAGGATATATATTCCTAAAATCATTGTAGACTTTAATAGCACTTGGACTCCTGTAAAAATGTTGTCAGGGAATGGTATGTTTCTTTACTAGAAGGTGGCTGCCAAGCAGGATCACTGAGCACTTAATCATCCTTATATTAAAGCTGAGACACATGAACTGCAACAGTTATTATAGGTAATAATTACAGATCAAATTAAAAACATTAGAACTGGCAAAAAGATCAAAGCAAAGTGTTCCCTGCAAGAAATGCATGCGATGTTGGTCAGAACAGGTAGAAGTGAAGGTTTGCAGTGAAGATTTTATTCCTTAAAGTAAAAGTGCTTAAGAACAAGGTGCAGCTGATAAAACACACAGAGAGTCAGAAAACAGGGGCAAATAAATTTGAGGGCAGGTGCATAATACAATCAAGAGGAAGTGATTCCATTTTGAAAAAACCTGAAATTTTGCCAAGGAAAAACCAGCAAATCCTACTCTTGTACAAATCTTGTACAAATCCTACAAATCTTGTACTCTTGATCTAAATCAGGAAACGATGTAGCTAATTACCAGAAAACTATATGCAGAATATCACAAAGACCATCAGTTCAGAGACTTGTCTCGAAAGAAAAAGTACCTGAGGATTCAGTACCTTGTGAGGAAAGTGACTGCAAAAGCTGGTGATACGAGGATATCAGAAGTCAGGAAATATCTGGTCAAGCTGGTTGCCCTTCATGCTGAAACTAATAGCTCTTGGTCATGTACAAACAATGCTAGTTTTCAAAGACAGAGTAACTGGCAATCTGTTAATACCTCTCTCAGTTGTCCCACAAATGCAGGCATAGCTGCTGTGTACTCTCATTTCATAGATATGATAATGAGAGGACAATGGAAAGATACTAAAGTTCACAATTTGTTTGTTACTTTCCAGAACATCTTCCAAGTGTCTGTAAAAATCACATTTCCCTCCCAGCCTCTGAGAAGGCAAAGGGACATGAATAACCAACATGTGCAGGTTCAGGGGACAGATTCCTGGCAATAGTCAGGTCGGGGAGGGGAACATTTTCAGAAGAAGACCGGAGGAGACCTGGGATTTTGAAGTGTTATTTCCCTGATGTGTCCCGCAAGAGGGGGAGAACATTGTCTTATTTGATCCTTGTGAGTTGTTTTCCCTGCTCTATTAGATTGTATTAACTGGCTGCATCAGCTGGTAATGAAGGTATGATTTCCATTTCGTTTCCAAAAATAAGAAGAAGCTCGTGTAACAGTGGATGCTCACTGCTGAGTTTCAAGGTAGAGAATAGTAAGAAGTATGGCATCTGATAACCCTGAGTCATGACATATCACTGGCTCAGGAGATAAAGGCCAGTATATTGTGCTTGCATATGTTATGTCAGTACCATAATGACTGGTATCATTAAAACAGTAAAAATGTAATCAATGTATATATATCAAAACAAATTATTTCAGGGAAACAATAACTGTAGTGGCACATATCATGCTCAATATCTAAATCAATACTATTGAGCTGAGCTAACAATAAATCAAATCTGCATAATCAATTCTTCTACTAGAAATGAAACCATTAACATTCAAATATGAAAGTACATGCCGTTTATACATTTTCTTTTGGTGATTTCTGTTTATTTGACTCTAGAATGTTCACTAGCTGGTATTCAGACACACTGTCCCTTTATTTATGCTTAAGTGGTATATGAAACAAAGTATTGCAGATGAAGTTGAACCCCTAACATTTCCTGAACAACTCATGATGCTGCTGAGTAGATTTGGGTTTAGAAAGGATGAACAATATTTCAGTATTTTTGAGGCTCTGAGGTCAGAAGATACCATGGTGGGATAGGCAAAAATAGCTAAAGAATTAGCTCTAGATTGAGTACACACAATCAGGCACATTTTGGGTGCTGAGTTTTTCCTGAAGGTTAATTTGTCATTTCTACTTCACACTTCTCTGCTCAAAGGGATAGAAAGATACAGTAAAGACAGAACAGATACGGGAAGGACCAGGATGTGGCACAGAGGTGTCTTCTCACCAGAGAGCTTAAGGGCCAGGCACAAATCTGTACAGTCAGCAAGCCACTATCTATGGGAAGATTGGAGAGGGAAGAGTGTGAAGGAAGGTAGAGTCAAAACCAGATGGACAATAAGCCAATAATAACAACAGTAAGCAAACTCTTGCACTAGCTGCACAGCCTTTTACTTTCTGGAAAGTCTGTCATGGCCTGATTGTACTGCTCATGGGAACAATTAACTGCTCTAGAAAATCTGAAATGTTTTTGGTAGGGACACACAGAGAAAACTGATCATCTGGTATGATCTCCACATCTCAGGATGACTGCTGCATGAAACATCCCATGTCAATCTTCCTATGTTCACAACAGTCATGATCCAGTTTAGGACTGTTGCCTTGTACTGTGAGAGGAAACAAAAGATGAGGGGCAGGTTTGAGGAGGAATTACTCTGTGTGTAGTCAAATATCCCAGAAATACAAGAGAGCTTCATGGGGCTTTTGCACATATCTCTTTCCTGGGACTCTGTCTTCCTACAAAATCACTTATTTCTAATGAAAATTATATGCGTGTACCTAAAAGCTGCAGTCAGATCCTGTGCAACTGTTTTAAATCAAAGCCTTGCTTCAGTAACCAACCTCCTTTTTTCCAAATCTTTGTTTTCAAAACTGCTGCACGGCCTGATTTCTTTAAAGTGATGGGGCTCTTTATGCCAACTAAAAATTTGGTTTATAGTCTAGCAGCCATTCTTCTATTTCTGTAATTGTTAGAGGTGTGAATTTCATTAATTTTCTTTCGGACACTGGTTTTTTTTCTAATTTCTTTTTTCTTTTTCTTTTTCTTTTTCTTTTTCTTTTTCTTTTTCTTTTTCTTTTTCTTTTTCTTTTTCTTTTTCTTTTTCTTTTTCTTTTTCTTTTTCTTCCCTCCCATGGACTGCAAAGGGAGCTTTTGTACAGCTAAAATCAAGCTTTTGTAAGCCATTTGGCTACAAAAGTAGCAGGACTCACTGAAGCATTCCCATGTTTCAGAGTTCCTAAAATAAACTACTGGTAGAAACAGTCACACTTCTAAAACTGAAGCAGTAAACCTCTACAGGTAAAAGAAAAAAAAGTAGTTTAATTAAAAACTTACTATTGAAAACATTTATAGAGACACTTTAGCTTACAGAAAAATAAAAATCCTGATAATATATTGTTTTCTTTGCAACAAATCAAGCTAAGAGGTGTTTTCATTTCTTCACTTTTAGAAGAAATAAAACAATAAAATGCAAACATAAACTGGAGAAAAGAAACAGAGGCTTAGTGTATTTTATATTTTATAAAAGTTAAGAGAAATTCAATGCCAGTAAAAATTCAGAGGGCTGTCTGAAGCCTAGCCTGGAGCGACCTACAATAGGCAGCTCTGGATGGCAGGCAGTAGGAGCTGCACTCTATTGCCTTGAATTTATATTCTGCAGCAGCTTTGACGCATACGGTAGGTAGGTGGTCTGAGTGTGACTCCTGCAGCTTGTCTGGATGCCATCCATATCTGCACTGCTGTTTGCTCCCAACATGACCTAGCACACTCTGTGCTTTTCAATCTTGGCTGTAGAAAAGGGTGAAGAAAAGTAGATGCATATATTAATACAGGGTTGTAACACAATACAGGCCAAGGGACAGGTATCAGGAAAAGACCATTACCATTTGTCTTGACTTTTGCTAAATGACAGTTCTACCTTTGCTAAAGGTGCAGTTCTACCTGAGCAGGAAACTGGAAAGGCCTAATGCAAAACAAACTCTGTGGAGAACAGGATCAGGTACGTGCAGACACTCAGTGGATTCTCTCTCTCATCTCCTTCCCCCCACATCCCCCACCTGACTGTGTGTTGTTTTGGCCTCTCTCCAGCTGCAGCAGAAGGGAGAAGAAACAAAGGCCTCCTAAATGGGTCTGGACTGCCTGGTAAGTCCATGTCTGCTGAAATTAGTTGTAATTCTCCTGAATTTCAAGAGCTCCTTGAGCTCTAAGACTTCAGACACATGCAGGAAATGCCAGGCAGGTAGGGGGATTGATGTTGCTGTTGCCAAGCATTTGGCTTCTCCTCTGTAAATGTCCCTGTCGCAGCTGAGCTATCCTGTTTGTCAGACAGTTGTCCATGAGTAATGTGCTTGCTTAGAAGCAATCCAGCTTGGATAATCAAACAGTTTAAGCAAAAAGAAACTGATGAAGAAAGAAACATTTGAATAGAAACCCTCAAAATGTTTCTGTTTCCATGTAAGTAACCTTTGGTAACAAAATAAAATAGGAGAGGAAGTATGGAAAATGCATACAATGATGAATTACAAAAGAATGCATTAATGTAACCATTTCCAGGAGAGAATAATTTACTTGTGAGCAAATGGCAAAAAAAGGCTGCATCATTTAGCCATACCTCTCTGCTTGCATTCTTGAGTTACAAATGCCTCCACCTTCTTGCCACTGAAGAGTCCTTCTGCCCTCCTCATTTAGTATTATAGTCATTAAATGATTCTTGGGGTGTAGTTCAGATCTTTACTGAATGAAGTAAATTTACAGAATAGAAGCAGGTAAATCAGAGTGTGAGCATAGGCCTTGTGAGCATTCAGGCAGCTTGACTGTCAAGTCACCCTCTGGCCCTGGTTTGGATCACTCCAGAAAACTGTCTCGAGGCAATAGGCACAGTGTGCTCCTAAGGCTTTTCAAAAAAAAAGCTTTATGGACCAGTCTGTCCTCCAACATCACCCCAGAAGTACCTAGCACCTGTGTGCTCTCCTATCACACCCTGAGTCAACTAACAACTACCAGCTCCAACCACCCTGACAGGCTGCAGCAGAGCCCTCACACCATTGTAGAAACCTTGAAATTAATAGAGACATTTAGAATGACATTTAAGCCTTAGGGTCTCAAAGACACCAGTCAAGAGCCAGAAGGGGTGCTGGGCCAGTTCCTGTGCTGTGTGGAGGAAGTCAGACTGATTTGAAGAGAGAGAGCCTTACACAGCAAGGGCACGAGTCAGCCCATGCTGATTTTAGGGCTGTGGATCTCTCCATTTGGCACCACTGACAGAGTCACAGAAAACAGCTACCATTTCCTTCTTTCCATCCTGAAGTCCTTTATTGACTCCTGTGTGTCTGCATGGCTCAAAAGGGTGATTTATCCGAGTCTTGTCAGCTGCTGGGACAAGCCATCTACAGGTTGAATTAACTGAAACTAAAACTGCAGCCAAGTAGCACATCCCTAAATATTGAAAGTGGTTGAATATTTGCTTTGGTCAGTTCTGGTCTCTCCAGGTGAATCCCTTAGGCTCTGCTGGAATGCTGAAGTGCTGTCTCAAGTTCAGGTCCAAGAGCACAAAATGTTCAGCTGGCTGTAGGATACTGATAGTGATATTTCTCCTCCACCACTACTGAAACCAGAAGATATTGGGAGTGATCATTCTGAAAAATCAAGCCTGCTTGCTGGTGAGTGTATCTGCAGTACTTGTAAACGTACCAACCTCCTATATTATATCCTCCTCCAACCCAAATTGCAGAAAGTACTGGAAAATTGCTATTTGCCAGGTTTTTGCTATCTCAGAAACAAGAATACATGAAAAATAAGCTCCTTCCAGGAAAGATTTCACCAATTTTCTGATCTTTGTTTGTTTTTGCAGGGTTTTGTTCGCTTTTATTTTTTTTTTTAAATTTTAATGTCACAGAATGAATGGCATGACCTAGGATATTATTTTTTCCTTTTGCATTGCTGGTTATATGGTTAATTCCTGCACAACACACCATGAAAATGAGGAATTAATCTTAATGTTACTCTGTTGCACTAGCAGATGTCCAGTTACAGCTGTGTATCCCCCTCTGCATTCCCTCTTCAAAAACATCCCAAGTCTTTCTGTTGCTGTTACACTTCTTTCTAAACAGTGCAGCATCAAGAAACTCATGTCAGTAGAAGCTCTGACAAAAGATTTCACTGTAGTCAGCTGTGAAGGTTGTTCCAGTGAGACAAGTTAGTGACAGCTCTAACAAGTATGCCTTCAGGTTTATTGGTGCCAAAAGTGTTGGAAAGTGAGAAAACTGGTTAAATGCACTCATATATTCCCTCTGGGCCAGGCCTTACATTCTGTCTCAGTTTAATAACCAAAAATTTCCTGTAGTATTTGAAATATCATGCATTTGGAGGATTTCAAAATGACTTTGCAAATTTGTGGCCAAATTGATATATTTCCGAAGGAGCAGAAATAATAATAAAAAAAATGAAAAAGGAATCAATTTATTATATTGGCATAAATATAAAAGCCCATCTATATCTAGGTGTGAACATTCTATTTCTTGTACAAAAAAAAAAAAAAGACTAAAACAAAGAGGTGTGGAATTCTTCTGTTTAAATATGTGCATTCACATATTCTGATACTTGTTCTGTTCGTGTACTTCAGAGTAATTTAATACATTAAGGATAGAGGCAATAATTTGCCCTGTGCTGTGTCAATTCTTTGTCCACTTGTTTGAAGCCTCACATAAAAGGTTCAACCTTGCTTTTAGCACCCACAGACCCCAATGAATTGTTGTCTGTCCACATGAGGTCTGAGTCTGGAAATCACAATCAATTTTTATTAGGCTCTTGCCAGTGCATTTCATTGTTGATCCTGTTGGTTACTATGAGCACTAGCACATACGGTAGACACATTCCAAACCACATGTTCTCTATTTACTGTATAGCACAAAATATGCAGTCCAGAATTGTACAATATAGATAATTTAAACCACATGTAGCACAGTGAATGTAAAGCTTGGAGTATTTGATCTCAAAACCCAATTAGAACGGCTTGTTTTCTTTGATCTGAGTGGAATGTTGTAGTATACACATTATAAAACTGACTTCTAAAAGTTATTGGCATAATAAACACTAATAATCCAGATATTTTTTCTTGAGTTCCAAAAAAGAAACTGCATGTAAGAATTGCAACACGTTATTGAGGGTGTGACTTCTAAAATGGGTATAGTTCTCACAGAAATCCTTGAAGAGGGAAACTGATGGGAAGAGAGTAAGATGTGAACATTCACAGCACCAGCACCTTTGGAGATGAGTCTGCTTCCCCTGGAATTCCTCTGTGATTGTTGGGATATCCAGTCTGCAGTTTTACTTAATAATATACTTCATAGGAAACTGCATTCTGAGCCTACACTGATGCAGAGCAATAAGGAGCTTGACTCTGAGGATATTTAAAAGAGAAACAGAGGCAGACAGGTGGCTTAGGTTGACCCAAGAATCTACATCCCTCAGAAGTCTGCTTGCAGGGTTGGACCATAAGACTACCTCTCCCTAAAAGAGGAGAAAAACTTCTTTTAGTTCTCAAAGAACAAGTTTGAGTTGCCAAAGTACCTCAAAGAAACCACTGAGAAAAGGTTGTGCTCAGCTCCTTCTGTATCAAGGAGCCTTTCAGGGCTGCTGCTGGCAATGCAGTAGCCCTAGCATTTTGGTTTGGTTTTGTTTTCTTTTTCTTTAAACTAGGAATGCTTTCCTCTAAAAAACCCCCCAAAATCTTATGTGCATAACTTAGATGAAGCTGCCTGGGAAACACAGATATAACAGAGATGCAGCTCTGCTTAAAGTAGTGTCATAAAAATGATGACTGTTAAATGTGACAGCCTCCACAATTTTTGGGGGCTGTCTGATGCAGAGAAAGATTTACAAATCCATGTGGTAGCTAGCACTCTGTATTTCTTTTATACATGATTCATATACTACTTCTGTACCCATGATAACTATATTATAAAAATGGTTTTGTGTATATACTTGGCACTTACAAATTGTAATGGAGAAAAGATGATTAATTGCACAGCAGAACTCTTTGACAATTTGCTGAACCTGTGCATCACTGACATAAATCTTTCTCCCAAGTGCCTTGACTATCATTAACTTGAAAAATCAGCAAAGCAAAAACCTTTATGAGTGGGTTCATGGAAATAGAGAGACATATTTTGTAACTATGGTATGCAGCAGACATGTGGGAACAGGAGAATACCTGCAGCAGGAAAATGTCTTGCATATTTTGTATAGTAACCCTTCATTTCTTATGGCTGTTATTTGTCTGGACCCTTGCATTGTATTTAGTAAGTCTTGTTTTGCTGGGCTATAGTGGTCTGCTATGTGGATTTTTTTGGTCTCATTTGCAAGTATCCTCAAATAAAGCAGAGGAATTAATTTCCTTTTGTGGCCTCAGAGTCCTGTGCTCTCACTGCTGCTCCTCAGGAATTCAGCATCCACAAGCTGCATTCACTTAGCTGCACTTCCATCCGAATAGCAAATGCTAATTGCATTTGTTTCCAGCCTTTTCCTCACTAGAGATCCTCTGTTACATATGAGGTTGGGAACCTTCAGCCCAAGCCTTGAAATATACATTTAAGACACTTGAAGGGTTCTGGTTTTATGTTTTAAATCTCTGTGAGTGCTGGAACAGAAGCTGTTCTCTGAAAAATGACCAATTTGATAAAGGTTGCCTTAGTATCGAAAATCTGATTTTATATTTGGATAGATTTGTCTGGGCCAAATCTCTCTGAAATGAAAAGGACTTTTGACACTGATAATCTGTGCATGAAAATAGATCAATTTTAGTGAATTAAATTATATTAATAGTTCATATGAACAAATTTAGCAGTAATTGCAGCATGTACACCATTCATAGAGACTCATAATAGGGCTCATTCATTGCATTTCTTCATGTTTTTTATGTTCATGTGCAAGGAAACTTGTATTCACCAGAATCACCTAAATCTTGGTTAATTTCTGTTTTCACATATTCTTCTGAGCCACTTTACTTGAAAGCAGGAAATATTTTTTGCTAAAAATTAAATTGTTTGCTGAGATGTCGAACATAAATTATACTATGTTCAAGCTGTTCAAGTATTTCAAGAAAATACTGACTTTTTTTGAAAAGGCCTAAAATTAACTTTGATCTGCTTGAATTGAAAAGTCAAAATTAGGAGCCAAATCTTTTGGCATTCATTCATTAAATTTTAAATTTTGATACTGCTTCATTAATGCTCTAACATCATATCTCCTTATTACAATCAGACCAATTTCTTGAGCAAAGATTATTCAGTTCTTCAGCTGCTTTTGGAAGGCAAACATTTGCACAAAGATCAGTGCAAGTCCACTAAAATATCAACATATGTAGGTGAAAAAACTAAAAGCTAACATGTTTTCCTTTTGTATATAAATCCCCTTGATTCAAGACCACTTTCTTCCAGGGTGAAGGGAGACTGTCATCTACAACAGCAAACATGTGTAACTAGTACAGTACATTGATGTGCTGTTGCCAAGGCTTAAGAATTTCATTGTTTCAGACAGCATCTTTCCATCATGTACATAACTTATTAAAACCAGAATGACTTCTCTGTCTGGGTATTAGAGAGTTTACCCACTTCTTATACACACTGAACAGCTGAGATTTACATATTTTCATATTTGCTGGTGTATCCTAAGCAGAAACCTGGTAAAGGGGCTGGCTATAATTTTTAAAATACAGAACATTAAGTAATTAGGGGTATCTGATGGAAAAGATGTAATTACTTCAATAAATTTTGCTTTATAATAAAAGAAAAATTATTTGTATGGGGTTTTTTTTTTGTTTGTGAGGCCTATTTCCTGCCACTACGAAATAAGTTTAAAAAAATCAAACATAGAGGAAAAGTATTATGAACATGGATATATTTCCATTATTTCTACTGAAATAATCTGAAAAACTAAAAGGTTCAGGTGACTGTGGCAGTCTGTCATCATAGATGGTCATGCACCAAAATTTTCTTAGTGTAGATGTTATTTAACTTTTTTGGTAAAGATTCAGGTAACAATTTAGCACTCTTTTTTTCCCCCATCTGATCACAATCTGCAAACAAACATTTACTTCAGTATTCATCCAGTTCCACTTGCAAATTTCTGGTTTGTAACCAGTAACAGTCTGATTTTACACTGAGAGGGGCCCTTTCTGTGGATGTGCAGACATGTAAATATCAAAAACCTCCCTTGAGAACCAGCCTCCTAAACATAGTACTAGCCAGAACCTGTAATTTCCAAAGCACAGTGTGAGCTTCACTTCCATCTGAAGCTGGTCTGCCTAGAGCTCCAGAATCTCCCAGCAGCTCACAACATGTTAGTAAGTTGTAGTCACAAACTCACTATTTACTGTGTAGGATGAAATATGGAGACCTGTCAGACAAGTGCTGCTGCAGAAGGGCCATTACTAAAGGTTAGGCATAGTCTCATGTGCTTCTTCAAAGTCATAGCTGAGACACTTTGGAGCCTGGAGGATGTTTGTTTTCCTTCCCACCCATTTTCTTACACTACACAGAAGGACCTCTCTGCATTTTGTGATGCATAAACAACGATTTGGATTATTATCTCACCATCGTGGTATCAGACTCATCACAAGGCAGATTCAGCAGCCTGTCAGTGCTGGTTTACTAAAGCTAGAATACAAAGAGTCAGCATTCACCTCTATGTTTATAAGCCTTAGAAATAAACAAGAAAAGAAGAAAAAAATACAGAGAGAATAGGGAAAGAATGAGCCTGATGAAAACGCTAACATGCAATATAACAAAAATTTCTGCAGCATCTGTTCTTTGGGGTTTAGAGGGCAAGGAATATAACTTTGACTATTCAAGAAGGTAGTGATTTTTGAAAGTACCTAGGACTTAAGAATGTTTGAACAGACAGATTTGGAGCAGCTGAATTCAGGTGAGGTGGCAAATTTCAGGCTGTAGAAAACTGGAATTTCTGAAGTAGCTAGACATTTACTGAAATCAGGCTTTTAATATGGTGAAAAAAGGAAGTAATAAAGAAAAAAAGCTAGAGTTTTACTTTCCATAATAAAAATGTCCTTTGCAGAGTCATTTGTCGCACATATGCACAAATAATATATATATGCATCAGAAGTCCTTGTTTGACTAGAATATATTGGCCTCTTGAGGAGTAAATAATATGCAAGTAAATTACAGTATTGAAGTCCTTTAAGACTTCAGGAAAGCAAATGTCTGAGCAAACTAGATGAATTAGAAAAGAGAAGAAAACCCTGTTCTTTTGATCTAAGATGTAATTTATTGATGGAGAAGCATGTGGTAATGAAATAAAGCAGTTTGTTTTGATACTTGCACAGTGCAAGTACACTTTTAACACAGATAACTGGCAATAGAGACTTATACTGGCTTCTGCATGCATTTCAGTGAAAAGGTGGAAGAAGAAAGCAATAGGGTGTTACATGTTTAAACTCATAATCCTCTTTACCCAGCAGACAGGCCCAGCTAAGCCTCCTATGGTACAGATCAACCAATGAGTGGCATAGTCTGCAATCACCATTGCTGCCTGGGACAGGAACCACACTTCAACTGAAGTTTTCTGTCTGCCTTTAACACCCCCCTGCAGGTAACCCCAACAAGTCTGTGCCTTTACCAGTTGGGAGTCATGCCTCTGTTGTGGCCTGAGGCATTGTGTACCAATTCCAACTTTGTCAATTCTCTAAAACACTCAAACACTTGTAATGCACTTTACTGTACAAAGGGTCTAATGGCCCAGGTAAATTATTAATCCTCCTCTTTCGTAAATAAAAATGTTCCGTATTTTTAGTAAACAGATCTGTAAAATGCAAAGGTAGTAGGGTCAAAAGGCTTCTGAACCCTTTGAACTTTGTCATCTTGGGTGTGGTATTTCCTGTCTCTGCCCAAAGCCCTCATGTGCAAAATGGAGGTAATAATACTTAACACAATTAGTTAATTCTTGCACAGTGTTGTAAGCGTGGCAATATCTGTGTAGGTGCTTATCTGTTACTGATATGTTGCAATTAAATAGCCCTTACTATGCAAAAGGCTTTTCTGTTCACTACAAACTTGATATCTGGAGAATATAAAGCAGCTCTCTGAGTGGAGCAGCCTGCAGATCCAGGGAGTGACCTGGGGGGCAGAGCAAGAAACTTTGAACTGTTTGAATAACCTACATCTGATAGTGGGCATAAAATAATGCCTTGAAACTTAGCCAGTTATTTATTTTTATTTTTTTTTAACTTTTCTGAGTTTTAATTACTTAAATAAAAGCAGTCTTATTTGCTCCCAGCTCCCTTCCATGGTCTCACAGCTGGTTCATTGCCATAGTTTCCTGATCTTTCTGCTTATCACTGTGGCATTCCTGACACCCTCCCTCCCCACCTCCCCAGACCCCCATCTTTCTTTCTTTCTCTGTGCTAGTTCCTTCAAAGGGAATCTCCTGTTGTTCCTCAGCTTACTGGAGCACCAGGGGGTTGTATTCAGACCAGTGAGTTGTATTCAGACCATTGACTGTGGCAGCAGTTGTGGGGCCTGTGTGTGTCTAGCCATCTCTGTGACTTTCTGCTTTGTGTCAGTCTCCTGCCTCTCAGTGCTGCCTGTTTCTGCTGCCACAGGTGCCTGAGCCATGGACATCCCCCCTGGTTTACACTATGGTGTAAACAACCAGGTATTCTGCAGCTCAGCTGAACTGTGTGTTGCATATTTGGACAAGATATTCCCAGTGACCTATTCATAGCCACCCTTAAATCTCTTCCTGAAGCAGTAGTCTGTTATTTAGGTTCAGATATGTATATCTGAAGTCTGAGATTTTCACATCTAGAATGCCATTTTTTTTCTTTAATGAGAAACAGTTCACAGATGGAGTTGTGAAGTTATAGTTCCTTCTGAATTATAACTTCTTGGAAGTATTTTCTTCAACCTGTTTGGTTTTCCATTTGCAAAGGCCTTGCAAATCCAGGCCAAATAAACTATTAATTATGAGATTACTGCAACAGAGAGAAAACATGGAAAAGAATGAAAGTGAAGATCATTAGTACTGTTTCCTTTAAACAGTGTAAGTTATGGCTGTGCTCAGAACCTTGTTTTTTCTCAGCAATGTTTCAAGAAAATTAAATTTAATGCCAATGAAAACTACTGCTTTGGCAATCAGGTATGTCATTCAGTGTCTGACACACTCAGCTAGGTATAAACCAGTAATCCAGCTGTCAGAGATATACCAACCTTTCCTTAGCAATCATTCCTTCTAAACCCATTTGTTGATTCAGGCTTAGGGTGCTTGCCTGGGAACTAGTGAACAGATATTTCTTGCCAGGATTATATCTGGAAAGAGAGATGTTTCAATTTCATAATTAAATGAGAAAGCTGAAAAAGTTTTACTGAGAGATAAATTACTTCACTCTTTATGAAGCAGAGGTTTCTAGAATGAATTATTCAATACTAACAATGTAGACTTTGAAAATAGGATGATCTCCACAAATGTCATGCCTATCTACCTCCCCACACAGTAAAAGACACGTGTAGATGCAGATGCACAATAATGCATGCAAGCACATATGTATATGCTTTTTGTAAAGATAACTAATATATCACATATAAAGAATGTCCTCTAAAGAATGAACTGGTCATTCTTAAGTGTATAACAAAAGGGAGAAGCTCCAAAACATTCAATGTAATTCTATGTAATCTTAAAATAGCTTTTAACATTTTCTTGGTGTTTCCTTATGCTTCCTATGTATTACAATTTCTCAAGACTACTGTGCATGCTTATACTAAATTTAAATGAATCTGCTTTGGCATTAATTATGTAACAAAACTGCACAAAACAGTTGTAAGGTCAAAATTATCTCCTCTTATTCTAAAATGGAATGACATCCTTATGCAGAATCATACTGCAAAACTAGGTAGGATCAGTTTTAATTTAAAAGGGTCAAGATAGACAAGTGTTTCTTTTTGTCAACTTCACTTTCCTTTTCCTTGGCAAAAGTAAAGCCACATCAGTTTGTCCTAGGATGCAGTATGGTCTGCTTTGCATTTCCCAACTCCCTCCTATAACAGTTTCAGACAAAACTGACAGTCCTCTTCCCCTTCTTTCCCTAGACAATTTGACCTTATTTGTAGGAATACAAGTGGGAAGATACCCTGACAAGATGCCTCAGGCAGCAAAGAAGCTGAATGTTTCCCTAGTGAGAGGGGCATGGTGAGAGCAGCAAATAGGCATATGTGGAATCTGTTAAGTGGCTTAAAGGCGGTGGATGATGTTGAGAAAATGTTTCTTAGAGAAGGGAAAAGGTTAAGTAGCTGGGAGAAATTTTAAACAGTGGAGGAAATAACAGGGAAGGAGATCTGAGGCAAGAGGTGAAGGACAATGGTGGTCCGATTGACCCAGTGTGACAAATGAAGCAACAGCAGAATGAAAAAAATTGCAAGCTGTTTGATGCAGTTTCTTTACATTCAGTTCTCTGTAAATTTTAACAGAATCTTACCATAAAATTAGAGCAAGACATAAAGCTGAGTTCTATACTGTACTCTATACTCTGGAGCCAAACATCTTCTAATGTGAGGGCAAGCATGATTTTTGAAGCTTTAGTTGGATCCACAGCTTTACTACTCTACTATTTTAACTGTCTTATTTTTTGTAACTGAGTGATTGAGAAAGGCCTTAAGAAGTTTGTCTAGTCCATTTCCAATTTGTCTGACAGAATACTTCTTCCAAATTCAGATCCTTGCTTACCTTTATGTTCTGAGTAGATGATTTACCCTTTTCTGTCCTGGCTTCCACATATTTTGAAATATGTTTAACTATGCTTGCCTACCACATGGGAATGTTGCAAGGATTAGCTTGTACAGAGCTTTGAGAATGCTGAGTATGGTAGTTATTTTCTTTTCATGGAATAAAAGCAAAGCAGAAACAAAGCAGTTACCTTGCTACAATCCCACACTTGAAACCACCACCCATCAACAAGGAGTGACTCACGAGCACAATGAGCCAAGGATACCGTGTTTACTCCTGCAGGTTTGTTTGCACAGGAAGAATGATCTTTGCTTCCACGCGTGCCTGGTGAGCACAGATAGGTGAGAAGTGGCTGTGTCCAGAGGTGTGGCCCATGGCTGATGGGCAACCCATACTGCACCCAGTCTTTTCCCTAGGGAGCAAAGCTGAGCAGGAAAATGAACCACTGCAAATGGTAGGAGACAGTTGCGGCAATGACAATTGGAAACCACCTTCAGTGACCTGTGCTGAGTGAAATTTAAGAGCCAATTTTTTATTTTTTTTTTTTTTTTACTTTTTGAGTAGGAAATAGTTAGAATTGAAAGATGATATACCTGATATTATTATACACTTGTCTATTGGTGGACTAGAGTAGACATCACAGATCCCAGATTATAACTGATAAACTAGAAGAGAAATTTCCTATTACTTTATGATACAGCCCTGCCAGTCTGGGCAAGCCTCATGACTGCATTCCAGCAAGGTCAGGAGCAGTGGCAGTGGGATGGGGGCTGTTGTTGGGAATGACTGCTGAAGAATGTGCTGCTGCCAGGAGCAACGTCTGGAGCAAAGTATCTGAACACTGTTGCAACTTCCTCTCTTTGCACGGGTTGTGTCCACACCTAGGCTGCCCCCAGTCTCGGATCATGATCTCTCCTTATACTCTCTCACCCACAACCAGATACCGGCCCTTGGGTCACCAGCTTCCTCTATACCTGCCCACCTCTAAAACTAAGCCCTCAACCTCCATGCAACTCACAAGAATGAGCAACTCAGCACCATTTATTCAACTATGTAATGAGCTTCCTTATCCCTCAGTACGCCATTCCTTCCCTGCTTTTGCCCACCTTCTGAAAACTGAGATGGTGCCAGAATCTGTTGAGATCTTGGCTCAAGCACACACTGGGGAGCAAACACAGGGGCAAAGACCACTGTTGTACTCATCAAGAAGACACTTCTATTGTATCTCCTCCAAACCTATACCACCTGAACACACAAGTATCTACCATGGCCCAGGTGAGATTCTGTGCATGTGTCTCCATATCTGGTACCAAAAGTTTCCTGACTGGCTCACGTCTCCAGGCACCTTCCTCTAGATCCCCCTATATACTTTACAAAGATTCCTAATTCTTTTATTCAAAGATTCAAAAATTTCATTAGAATCTACTAGTTTATAATGACAACTTGACCACAAAGCTGGTCATTGTACTTAACCTCATCAACAAGCGGTTAGAATAAAGTTTCTTTGTTTGCTCTTAGTTTATAGCAAGAGAAAGTTTTTCCTCCAGGTGGAGAATTATCCCATTTATCTATCTGCCCACTTTTACACATAAAACCACGTTTCTCACACTATTTTTTGCTGTTTTACAGTACAACACAGGTAAGTTATAAGGCATAGTCACTCTTGGATCGGTCTTTATTCGATCTAAATCATTCTGATTGCCTTGGAAAGCAAGGCTGTGTTTGCTACCTGGAGCTTTTATGCTCTACAGTTCTCTTAACCAGCAGACAGAAAAAAGGGACCTTTTAATATAGACCAGAAAATATAGTGCAGCCTAAGAGAAGGCCACAGTATTTCACTAGAAAATATAAACTTAGTGTAAGTGCTGGAATGGGTGTCTTTGCAAACTTAAAGGTGTTCTATTTTTATGCTCTCTTGTGCAAACATACAAATATATTTACAAGGCCTGTGGTGATTTCATTGTGATGCTATACTAGCTAATAGTATGACCTTAATGTAAGTTCAGCATCAGCCTTGTCCTTTACACGCTGGATATATATACATATAGTTTTACTTGAAAATTAATTTTAAAAATTGCTAATTATAGTTATTAAGGATCTGAGCTCTATAATGTGCAATATATTTATTCCCAAGAGAAGAAGGTAACCCTAGGGAAACTGCTAAGTCTTGGAGTTCTAGGAAGAAAAATTATTCTGCTGAGTATTATTTCCTTCCTCCATTTTCAGAATGAGAAGTAAATAGGAGAACATTTATGTGCTGCTTAATGGACCATGCGCTGTCACTAGAAAAACACTCATGGCTCTAAAATGGGAAGAACTAGTGCATTGAAAATGGATTCTCTTTCACACTTGCCATTTTAAAAAAGGGACAGTGCTTTCCAATTAAACTTTGCACTACAAAGCATGCAAATTCACAAATGAATAGTGAAAAGAAAGCCTAAGCAGCGTGCTGCTTTGCAGCCCATGTTGAAGGAAGGTAAGAAGAAAGACACTCCAGGCAGTCAATACAATAGAAACTGTACAGACAATGGCAAAAGGGGGAAATAACAGTAGTGCTGCCCTAGTCTGGGGAAATATGAATGCAAGAGGAAAGAGGGAAATAATAATAGGATCCATATTATGCATAAGAAAAGAGAATTTTGTGTAGGCTGCACAACCAAAGGACATTTGGCTGTGATTAGCTGCTGCTCAGTGTCAACACGTGACTGCTGGTTTCATAAAATGGTGTTTCAGCTTAATCTCTTTTTGTATTGAGGTTGTTCACTGCAGTCTACAAAAGCAAGTTGTCCTGAATTAAAATCTGTATGCATCCTGTCATGAAGAGAGGACACTCATTGGAAATCATCAGATTCTTTGTGTTTCAGATCAACTTCACTTTCCTTTTCAGCAATATTTTGACCATTTTGTCCCTTGTCACTATGACTGATGACCAATACCCCACAGAAAAAGGATAATTTGCATTTGTCCACTTTCAAAAAGGAAATGTTAGTTTATCAGATGGGGCAAAAAGAAGCCCACTGAAGAAAAATACCCCAAAACAATTCCTCCAGACTGTACTGGTAGTGCAGAGAACTGCAGTAACTGAAGAACACCCTTTGACTTCTAATTCTGCCTATGCTGTATATGAGGATAAAGGTATTCATTAGTTGAATAAGATACCTTCCAATTTAAAAGTACTTTCTCATTCAATAGGTGGCCATCAATCTTCAACAAAGCAGAAAAAGTGACATCTCTGGTCTTCCAAAGACTAGTTGTTATCCATAAAGAATATATCATTTACCAGGTGGTATTTTTTAGTGTTCTCTGTCTGGACACAGCTGTTCTATGTCAAGCTGGTGATGTGTAACACATTTTTTAAAAAAGCCTATTAACACAGTTGTCAGTTGGGTGAAGATGGCTGTGTACTATTGTCTGCCAAGTCTCTCCCCTCCTGCCCAATTAACTTCCTTATTGAGATGACGGAAATAAAAATACAGACTCATTATGCAAAACTCGTTTTAGTATTTACCTGGAAGCATTGGGGCAGCATGTTCTCAGAGATGGAGGCAGTCCTAGAAACTAATTAAAATAGTTAAATTGAGCACTGTCTCACACAAAGGTGAGACAGAGAAAAGCCAGAATTACAAAGGAATTGTGTGCCCTGGAACAGATGAATTTTTTGAAAACAGGTGGGAGGCAGAGTGTTATTTAGAGGTAGTGTTCACCAGTTCTCAGGAATCCTGTGTAAACAATGTTAGCAGCCTTCATTTGGAATAGTGTCAAACACAACAGGAAACAGAAAGACAAAAAGGGTTTACATATTTAATGTTTATTGACTTTTAGGGTTGATTTTAAAATTGAATAGGATGAAGATGAGTTTACAGCTTTGAAAGAATTACTCAAGAACCCCACTTGTGACACTGCAGCCCTCTGGTTTTATCTGTTAGGCTGTGCACCCCCTAATTTTAAGCAAACAAATGTACTCAGAGCAGCTTCATCAGAAACCAAGACACCATAGATAGAACTGATGCAGTAATGAACAGATTTTTTGTAAACAAACCTGTTTATCCACAAGTCTGCCTGGAAGAGATCTGAGGATCCAAGTGAATATAAAAACAAACAGCTTAGCTGTTGTTTTCTTTGGGCAAGTGTTTGTTTTTATTTAACATGAAAATACAAGGAACTGCATTTTATTGATTTGAAATGGCAATTGCTTCCTTTAGTTCAACATTATTATTTTTTCACAGAATGTGCTGTCTTTGATTATTTATTTGTTACTGGAAAATGACTGCAGATTTAGAAAATGTAATCACTGCCTGGCTTCTTGGAAAAGCATCATTTTTCCATGCACATTTAACACCTTCTTACATAACTGGGTTAGCTTTTGTCTGAACGGGAAGTTTCTGACAGATGCGGATTTTAAATCTCACAGAGCTTTCTTGTACCACGAGCAGAGCATGTTCTGAACACTGGGGTCTCTGCCTGCCTGTGCCAGTGCCCTGAGCTGCCCCCTCGACCCCCCCAGCTGACCCGAAATGCACCTTGGGGCTGATGCCATCCGAAATGCAGAGTGATTTCTCCCCCATCACACAGGAACCGAACCTGTGAGGGACACAGGCCTGGCAGGGCAGGGACAGTCTTCCCCAAGTATAAAAATGAGATGGTGGAAGGAAACACAACTTGGTAGGTCTTCCCTCAGGAGGAGAAGCCAGGCCTGTCGTGCAAAGGGATGTATTCAGAGGGTGAAGATCACTGCTGATAGGCTTTAGATAAACATCCAGACATTTGAATATGTCTAAATTGAATACAAAGGTCAGAGAAAAGATAGTTTTGTGGTTAAATTCCAGACTGTGGCTTAACAGATTTGCATCCCATCCCTGGCTCGCTGCCATAGACATTCTGCATTGCCATGTGTAGGTTACTTTCCATTTATATGGCTTGATTTTCCATCTATAAAGTATGAATAATAAAGCTTTTGATTTATATCCTCTATTTCTTCTAGTGTATTTACTGTATCAAAGGAGTAGTCAAAATGATCTCAATGAGCTTTTCAGCATCCCCCTATGGAGCAGCAAATACCCAAACACTCCCTGAAAGATGTTTGTCTAAGTAGTTATTAAATGCTTATAGCCATTAAAATCAGAATAAGGGCTGTCTTTTTCTGCAGGAGTAATACATGCAATTTATGATTCACTTTTTTTTTTTCTACTGGCAACATGGTAATTAAACATATTTCTTATTTTTTATTTGCAGAATCAAATTGTTTCCTCAGAGCAATCTGTACACTTGTATTTATTGCATATCATCTACCAATTTGAAGTAATTTTGGTAATTAATTTAGATCATTCAGCTTCTATTCCTCCAACTGCTCTGTAACACTCACTTTTGAGAATAACTAAGACATCTAGAAGTCTTTTCAGTTTCATTATCAAGGGATTGAATCCATCTTTCCTGATTTAAACATCTGCAATTTAGATGCTTAGAAAAGTCATTCTCCTAAGTGCCTATGTTTTCATTAACCAGTGATGAAAAATAACTGCCTTTGAAAGTATCTGGGAGAAGACCCTCTGTGCCTGTCCATGATCTTGTTCTTCAGATCTTTCAAGCAGCTGAATTTTTTTTTTTGGTGAGACATTAGAACTACTTTACTAGACAGTAAAAATGATGACAGAAGAAAGTCAGACACCTGCCCAAAACAGTACTTTAAAAAATATTAAATATAACTAAGATCAGAACATGTAGAGGAAGGCACTGTTTCTAGACCCTCCAGACAATTATTTATGGAGGAAACTATTTGTAACTGCCAAAAAGTCTGGTTTCTTCCCAAGCAGTGTGTACCAATCTCATTACATGGATGTAATAAAGGCTTAATTTCCCAGTTTTCTCAATGTAGAGTAGTTTGAAGTTCAAGACAAGATAAATCACATATAATGACTTCTCTCATTAATTCTGAATTACTTTCTTATTCAATAGGCCAGTTGTCCCAGTTAAGAAAATTATACTAGTGCATTACTGACAAATGATAATTGTTTACCTGTTGATTGTTTTTAAACCTTCAATTTTCAATAAAATTGAAAATTTTCAATTTTCAATACAAATAAGCTGTTCAATAATGTATTTTGATATTTCAGATATGTTAAAGCAATGTAACTGACCTATTTATTTCCCTCAAAATTCCTTGCATTTCTCATCAGCAATGCATTATTTTCCTCCCTCTCTTCACTTTTCACTTCAGGACTTTTCTGACTGATCAGAAATCACTTTGCATCATTTCTTCTGCATTCTTGAGTGCATTTCTATAGGGTTTGTCCACATGAAAACATCCAGTATATTTGGTAACCTGTTATTTCTCTGTTGCATTCTCTGCTCCTCTCCCTTCATTAAAATTCAATTCAACAT
>VYXF01005994.1:961684-981851 GCA_013397295.1 Polioptila caerulea | reverse complement strand
AATTTTAAAATTTTTTTTTTTTTTTTTTTTTTTTTTTTTTTTTTTTTTTTTTTTTTTAGATTTTTGAGCTAAGGGATGAAACTAGCTGTTGCTTGCTCCACTAATAGAGTGAAGTGTTCCTCTATCTACTCAAGGCCCTACCTGAAGTCTTTTCCTTACCTCTCATGTTCCCTGTTGCTTGTTGTACCCTCAGCTTCTGTGAAGTCTTCCATGAAAACTGTGTATTTGTGCTTCTACAATTTCTTTATACTGATCTTCATTAGCATTTTTTTTTCACTTATATTTTATTTCTGTAAAAGTCCCTGAAGAGCTCTTAATGCATCCTTAATGTGTTCTAAGACTTCATCTCAGATGATCAGTGTTTGAGGATAGGAAACAATTTCCTTGGTGTTTTGGAACCTTTGGGTGCTACCATAATATAAACAACTGTGTGAATTTTACCCATCTCTAGCTGGAACATTGCCAAGTAGAGTCTACTGTTCTTTTTCCAATCAAAATTTCTTTGATTTCACTGAAACTGTCATAATGAATTTGCAATTTGGCAGGGTTCAAAGTTTCTGATTTCCTAGTCTGGATTTCAGTCTTCTCTTCGTTGCCAATTATCTTTTCCTGCGCCCAGTCTCTTTGAGCGAGTGGATACTGCTCAGTAAAACTTCATACAGCAGGGAAGAGAACATAGACATGGCAGAGGGAGAATGAATACAACAAAAGACTGGTCTGAATTAAAAAGGGATATACAGTTTTCTAGGATTCTTTCATGCAAACTTGAGGCCTTCTTTACATATTAGGTAAGAATTCAGAGATAAAGAGATGTTTAAACTGTGTTTTTTAAACATTAGTAAGCTCTACAGTTTTATTGTACTAGATACTTCTGAGGAAAAAATAATGTGTTGAATTCCAATCTTTCTTGTTTTTTCCCCATAACAATTCATATTTGTAATCATGCTTTCAATTCAGATCAGGTTTCAGGATTTAAAAAGAAAACTCAAAAAACTGTGCACATTCCCTCTCTTGCGCAGCTTAAAACTAAATTCAGATACTAAATCTTCATTTACAGCAGGCTGTGCTTCTTGTGTAAAAGACAGTTAGCTTGAAAAGCCTCCCTGAAAGATCACCTGGCCCTTGCTTACATATTTATGTGTGCATATATTACATAATTAAAAGGCATAAACAAGGACATGCTGTGTGTGCGAGTTTCTGGAATCTCTTGTTTTCGCTCCATAGTGCACAAACAAGTCATTTAGATGAACAAAGTCTGAGAGTGAATCATAAACTTGTGTTGTTGTTGTTTTTCTAAGAGAACTTTCTTTGGTGGCTGCAAAACAGAGTTACCCTGTGGCAGGCCAAAGCACTGGATTAGCCCCCAGAATTCAATATTGTTGCAGAGCTAATTTTTGCAGAGAGGCTGACAAAATTATCTAGTATCTCTGTGCCAAGGATAATGACATTACAGCTTGCAGTAGAGCAGAAAGCAACATTATACTCTGGTTTGAAGAGTCTAAGTAAACAGCTTTGTTTATCACTCCATTAAGAAATTTGATACAAGCAAGCACCTACACTCTACCTAGAAACCATAACAATGAAGCCTTGGGTAAACTGGTGGTTTGTCTCCAACATCAATGAATGATTATATTTCAAAAAATAATTACTTTGTTTAAGAAAAGGAAAAAGTTGTTTTTCAATAATTAGATTGACAGGGACCAAATCCTTGAGAACTTTATACTTTTTGGAGACCTCGGACAACACGAGCTTTGACACTCATGCTAAATGTGTACATTTACATTGCAGCCCTCATCTGGTGGGGCTGGGTGTGCACCTCAGCCATGCTGTAAATGAGACCCAAGGAAAGAAAAGCCAGGCCTGTGAGTCAGACAGGCACTGCAGCATGCCCCACCTGGGAAGTCTAGACACAGCCCGTGTGCTGAGATGAAACCACAGATAAAAGCAGCCCTGTAATTGGAGCTGTTTTCATTTGGACTCAAACTTTGATTTGATGTTTAAAATATATCCTTCACATAAGACTTCTTTTACGAGTCTGTTGAGTCATAGAGACTTAAAATCAATTCACCTTTCTGCCACAGAATTTCTGTGTGGCCGTGGGCAAATCACTTAATCTCTCTGTCCTTATCTACAATTACCAAATGTTAAACTGCCTTCTTGCTCAGCGTTTCCTTAAATGAGAATAAATAGGGAGTGGAAAAAAAGACAGCAGTTTAGAAAAGATATAGACCGTAGGAAGATAAAGAAGGAAAGGAAAGGACGAGATGGAGACGTGTGGGATATAGGAAGTGGACAAGGATGAAAACAGACAGTAGGAAGAAAAGAACATGAAGAAAGCCTGAAAGGTGGCTAGCTTATACAGAGCAGATATGGTTCTGAAAGTCATTTGAGAATCAAAGTGGCAGATGCACCAGCTAACATCTGCTTGGAATAAACTGCATGTGTGTGAGGAGGAATGTAGGAGAGGGGGAGGATGGCCCGGACTGCCTGAGAAAAACAACTGCCAAATGATCAAAGGGTGTCAATTTTCTCAGAGTACAATGACCCTTTGATCTGTGACTCTTCCCATAGGTAAGTGCTTGGATGCAGGATTCAGGGGTTAAAAATGAATAAAGTGATAAAACAGCACAGGAGTGTCCTAAGGTTTCAGTGTTTTCAGACTAGTTTGAAATCTTCCATGTAAATTAATAGCAAAAAGAGGAATTTTGCCAAGGTAACCCAGATACAAAGAAAAAGGTTGATGCTGAATGTGCATAACTGTGCTGCCTAAATAACTTCTGATATTCAAAACTCTAGTTTTGAAAATAAGTATTACTAGTTGTGCAAGTTTGAAATAATGAGTCACTCTTGAAAAAAGTAATAAAGAAGATTAAATAGCTGAAAATTTAAACAAATGTATGTTTTATTCTTTGTATTTTCTTCTGTTTCTGTAAGTCTTGAGAAGTAAAATGCTTCCAGTTTCACATTTTTTCAGTAATCATGGTTTCTAGGAAGTCACTTATTTAAAGTGAAAGCTGAGATTCTTATGCAGTTCTATAGGTCTCCATTCCAGCAGCTGCAATTTTGGAAAAATGTTATTTACTGTGAATTTTGCAATAGAATATCCTGAGAACTACTCTGCTTGGAAAATTGCACCCAAAATCCATCACTCCCTTCTAAGACAAGATTCCTTACATATTGTGAAGAAGCTATGTCCCTAAAAAAAACCAAGAAAAAGTTCTTTCCATAAGGATTCCCAGGTGAATTTTTTATGGCAATAAAAAGCCCACAACACTGAACAGGAGTGTTAGAAAATACACTAGACTACTTGGTTATTCAAGAATCTTACTCAAATGAAACAAACATGGATCCTCACCAATTTACAAAAAACAAAAATCATTTTAGCTTTGAAAATGGTCTAAAAGTCAAAGCTTTTTAATGAGATTTTGAGAACTTGGCTACATGTCCAGAACACCATTGGTTGGATTGTAGCTGCATTGTACAAATGAAATTATAACAGCAATATTATGTGGAACTGTTACTGTCTCTATTACCTCGTGAAGGCTTGAACTGGGGTGATAGAAACAATCCTGCAGTCAAACTAAAGTCACTCTCATCAGACACATTGTCTAGGTATGGGAAGCAATAAGCACTAATAAACATCCTTTCCTGGAATGTCGTACTAAATTTTGTGAAGATGGTGGTGACTACCCAGGAGCCAGCTTCCATTTTCAAACAAGCAGTTCTTTGCCTCAATTGTCTCATTGCTTTCCACTCCTGTTGACTGTGTGAATATTGGAGTTCTTGGCACAAAGAATTATGCCAGTGACTGCTCCCCGTGATTGTCTCTTGCCCTTGAAAACATGAACTTTTAGAAATCTTCTGCATCTTGGCAGTTCTCTGAATTCCTCTTGTTGTGAAAAGGAACATCTGAGTTAGACCTCGTGAAAATGACATTGACTAATGAATTCTCTAAACTTCCATAAATAAGGTACTATCCATCCTTCCCTGGGGTCATGAAGCCTTTGGTGAATTCACAAAGGGCACTTCTTTTGAGGGAATATATAGAAAGGTCAATAGAACTGCAAGCACAGCGTTTGTTTTTTCTTCTCAAACTCCCACAAAACTAAGGAAATGGCAAATGGAAGGACTTGGGAAAAGAATTAATGAATCATATTCAAACTTAAATGGACTCAGGAAATATTCAGTTATTTTAGTGGTAGAATTTACCAATTTAACAGTTCTATGGAATTTAGATTCCTATTTGTCTGAAGACAAACTAATACTCTGGAGAGTTAAGTCAAATTTTCAGTATTTCTGTCTTATAATGCATCAAGCTTGACTTACAAATAGCCACACTATAAGACAGAGGTGCATTACTGTGTTCAGGAAGTCCTTAACTTAAAAAGTCCAGATATTGGCAACAGGACCATACTGAAAAATTATTTTGAGATGTTTAGGAACACTGTTGGACCACCTGGTAGATTACACTGAAGTTCCAAACCACTGTATGCAGAAGCTAATGAATATCTGTAATATTGTCAAAATATTTAAAGTTTTATTCTCTAAACTGGGACATTATTTTAACATATGTGGTTAAACTATCAGAAGCTAAGTGTTGCTCCCATGTATATGTTACTAGAGGGAATATTTATTCCCTCTTTTCCAAAAAAAAAAAAAAAAACAAACCGAAAAAAAGAAAAAAAGGGATTCCTGATTACCAGTGTGAAATTCCTTATATTATAAAATTCCAGAAAAGCTAATGATGTTAGGTCAGGGTCATATCTGACTAAGAGCAGTGCATTAAAGTGAGAAAAGTTCTACTGAAGTAAATGGGGTTTGGCTTACTACACATTCTTTTTATTCAATTTACTCCAGCATCATTGTAATAGTGGGACTGAGATATCCACTGAAACAAGGATGAAGAGCATTTCAGGTTGTTTATCAAAAGACAATGAAAGTTCAAGGGAAACATGGCAAAAAATTAAGAGAGGATCAACAGTTTAGGTGGGTGCTAGTATAATTACAGAAAATAATACTACTTAATAAACTACTTTGAGAACTAGTGCAGTTGGTGATTAGGTAAGTGGCCAGTTACCTTGTGCAAGAGTGAGGACATTTCAGACGATTATCTTTCTTTGTTATTGGTAATTTATTGCACACATGTTTTTTTTTCAATAGCCTAGTGTTCTGGGTCTATCTGGGGTGGAGCTAGTTTTCCTCACAGCAGCTCTTATGGTGCTGTGTTTGGGATTTGTGACTAAATCCCAAACAACAAACACATCCACACGATAGCTGTTGCTGAGCAGTCCTTGCATGGCATCAAAACTTGTCTTTCTCCCACTGCCCCTGCAGGGAGCTGAGGATGTGCACAAACTAGGAAGAAAGGCAGCCAGGACAGATGACCTGAATTGACTGAAGGGAGACTCCATGCTATAAAACCTTGTGCTCAGCCATAAAAATTGTGGAGAGGAGAGTGGTTGGTATGGGATGAAGTCACTGCTCAGAGCTGGCTGATCTGCTTGGAGAAGACAGTGAGCAATTGTCTTTTCAATATTTCTACCCCTCTTTCCTCCATTGATTTCTTCATCTCAGTCCACAAGTTTTCCTGCTTTTGTTTTTCCAGTTCTATTCCTCATCCCACTGGGAAAAAGGAGGGCAAACAAGAGGCTTTACTGCCCGTTGTGATCAATACAACCCTGAGTTTAAAAAAGAAACTTGATCCTGCATGGAGAGAACTCTCCTATTCATTTATGCGCAAGTTTTGCATTTTCAAACACGTAGTGTGCTGGATTTGTTATGAACTCCATGCAGATATGAGAAGACACTCTCCATAGTCACACTCCATTGCAAGAAATTACCGTGTGAAGTCTGATCATACCATGCATGTGTTGCATCATCTGTCACAGTGTGTGGGCTCCAGTGGTGGCTGATGCCTTAAGATGACTCTGAGCAGAGGGTCAAGCTAACACTTGTGCTACAGCTATGATACAACCTGAGCTGACTTGTCATCTCTTCCCTGGTGGAAGCAATAGCTTTTTATGGCATGCTGAACCTAGTAATTTGCAAAAGAAAGAGCTGTGAAGGAAAGTGTCAGGTTTTCAAAAGCTGCTGGCTTTGACATGTGCATTGGGCCAGCTGAAGTCATTGTGCTTAAGAGGAAACTGGGAATTGTGTTCACAGCTGACAGATGATGTTTCCAGAACTACCATTACTGTAAGCTTTGGTCCTGCTCTTCTGTCAGTGCCCATTTAATACAGATGTGTTACTAAACTTATACCTCATTGTCAAACCACTACAAAATCCGTAGAGGAGCTGGGCTAAAAAATTTCTATTTCTTCATATCTTCAGGCTGACAAGGACTATAACTCTTCTGTGAATGATGCTGTTGGTAGCCAGGGAGAGGCACAGTAATGTTCTGCTGTTAAGGCATGTTCAGGTGCTGTGGATACAGTGTGGGAGGTAACAGAAAAACAAGGGAAGAATGCAGCTCTCATGGGAAGGATGGTAGAAATTAGGTACCAAAGAAAGACATTAAATCCATTCCTAGTATTTCTATGGTATCCTCATGTGCATAATAAAGTAGCATATGACCAATGTTTCTTGTTTAAATACAGAAAAGAGAAATAAAAATACAGAATGCCTTCTTGCTGTTCCTTAAACTGCATTAACTGGCAACAAAGGCACCCATTCCACTTCTGAGCTAAACACAAAAGGCCATCTATCACATCAATCAATAAACCCAAATCCACTGTAACCTTCAATAGATGAAAAATAACAGTAGCAGTAATCCTTACTTGATACACTTGTTGCGAAGTATCATCCATTAGTCTTCATAAAGTGCACTGAGATCCTGAAATATAAACCTACAACACTCTGTGTGTGAAAACATGATTGAGCACAGCAATGAAATGACCAACACAGCTGAAGTGCCACATACCTACGAGTGTTGGTCTGATTTTCATTTAATTTTTATTGATGTTAATCCAAATGTACTTACGTGAAGTGGTAGAAGTTACATTGCTGTGATAGATGTGAAATTCCAATTAAATGTGATACATTTTTTAATCTTTAAATGCATAATACCTGCTTCAAGATGCGATAAATCTGTAGCTATTTCTTCTATAGGACACTTACAAATCTAATGTAGATGTAGGTCTGATCCTTCCACAGAATTATACCAAGCAGCATAAGCTGAGGATCTGTCATGAAAGGAAATTGGGTACAGAATATAAAGAGATTATTCACTGTGATAGGGATAGAGACTGTGATAAGATATCATGACTATATTTCATTCTGCTGAGAAAAGACTTGATCTTAGGAAAATTAATCTGGTGGAGTAATTACAACCTGCTTTCCTAAACCCCATCCTCCAGCCTAATTAGAAAAAAAATAAAAAAAAAAAAAAAGTAAAAAAAGAAGAGGAAATATAACTGAGGTGTGTCAGAAGAAAATTCAAGACTTTTAATTTTTTTAGAAGGATATATAGAGATGTTTTGCCAACAGCATGTTTTGTTGACAGTAGTAAGTCAATGTACAGTTAGCCCAACAAAAAATATACTTATTACTTTAATTTTAGGCTATTTTCTGTGTTTCTCCATCTCTTCTCCATCAAAAGATGGAGATCTTGTTGTCTTCCCTCATTCTCCTCTGCTAGCCCTTCTTTTTAATATACAACTTTCCTCCTTGCCTGTTTGTTCCCACTTCACATATACGGGAAAAGAAAGAAAATATCATTCTGAGAAGACCATGAGAAAGATAGGAATATTCTGAATAGAATGACCCTGAGCTCGAATCTGGGATGTTTAAGCCTGCAAAATACTCCCATTGCTTAGAAAGCAGGAGCATCAGTCCTTGGAAAGACAGACAGGACTTCTGTTTGGATAACACTGTTTCTAACTCTCTTTCTTGTGTTGAAAAGAAAGGATTTTATGAACACTAATAACTGGCAAAGCCAATGAATTGAAAGTGAAGAGGGAGTTAACCTTGACCACCAAAGCACGCCCTGATTTGAGAATGAATCCCTCAGAAGACATCTTACGAAGAGAGGATCAAACTCAACAATTTATTTTCAAGTTTGACTACCAAATACTTGGCAAATGAAGTAGTTTCATTGACTAGATGTTCCTCTCTACAATAATTTTTACAGACCTGGGAAATCATTAAGTTATTTCTGTGAATAAAAATAATGAATGTGTTGTAAGGACTCCTCAAATGAACCTGCTACAGTGATTTAATAAACAAACATCTAAATCCTCATGTTTTGAAACAAAAAGATGTTGGTAATGTGTTTTATTTTCTTTCTTTTTCTTCAAATGTGAGTTTCAACCTTACATGTTTTTTGGCCCCAGTTTAGAATTGAAAAGAGTCTTATCTCAACTTTTGCATTTAAGTGACTCTATAAGTAACTGAAGAATGCTATTGTTTGGATCATACTTCTTTCTTGAATTTCACTACTTAGTTGTTGGGTTTCCACATGAGAGAGATAAAATAAATTCCACATAGTTTTTTTTCTGTTTCATGGGCCAAAACATTTGAATTTTTTCCCTATCTTTTTGTCATAATAATCATAAGAAGACATGAGTCCATGAGCAAATAGCTAATAAACCTGTGAAAATATGACTCTATTGATAAAAATAATATTTTTGGGTAATATGCATAAAACTCTAGGAAAATACATGGAGTCTTTACTTTCAAAACACATGGAAACTTTGATCTCTAAGAGAGACAGAAATTATGTGTAACTCCTGGCCCTGCATATTTGTCTTTGAACACTGTTTTGTTCTGCAATGGAATTAGCAGACAGAGTTTACATATCACACTAAACATCTAATGACATGCACACATGTATAATAACTAATTACTTCCCCTTTACTTTTTTTTTTTCCCCAGGGCAACCAAGATAATAATAGCAATTTTTTGGTATATTTTTTCAAGATTAGTAGTGAGTTGGAAGGCCCTTGGGCTATGTGAAAATTAGAGAATTACATTAATTTATTTCTGTCAAATTAAGAGCATTAGAAAAGACCTAAGCTTGACATTTAAGATCACCCTCACTATGTCTTTATTTTAATAAATGAGGACGTAGATTTTCCTCTCTCATGAAATTAATTAAAAAGTTTTTACTTGTGTCATGTATTTCCTGGGATATATCTGTGAAGGTTCATGATTCTCAATTGGATTCTTGTTGAAATAGAAACAAGACCTCCCTTGCTGGTGAAGACACGACAGCAATCACAGCCTTCTTTACGGAAGGAAACAGTTACCCCATTGTTCTCTGTTTCCAGAATGAAAAGAGAAATTGCTGGTTTGGAAGGCCTTTGGGAAGAAAAGCCAACATTGTGAAATCAGAGGGTCTGTGGAAGTATTTCTGCTATCTTCTTGTGATATGTGCAGTGTCTTGTACAAATGCAGTGATTGGCCTGCACAGAGATGAAAAAAACCAAAACTGTTCCCTCCTCTCTGCAGTCTGTTTCACCTTTCACATGCAAGATGCAAGATGAGTCTAAAGACAAATAGATCTTTCACTTCCACTAAGGCCTCAGCATTTTGCCTTAATTTACAATTCTATGGGTTTAATACAGGTGTCTAGTTCAATGTGTTTTTTCCATGTGGAAAATCTAGTATTTTCTGGTGTCTTCAGTAATTTTATATTCCTTAGAAATGAATTTTACCTTAAAATTTTAATGGAGTCCTCCAAAAGAGAATAAATACAAGATATTAATTTTGCCCATAACTTTTGCCTTGTTTCCTCACAGTTGTAGCTGGTGGTGCCATTGTTTGTAAGCTGAGGCTGTGTTCAGGGCAATGTGATCCTGACTGTATAAGCTGTTACTTCAGTCAGGTAACTGTGATTTGAACTCATTCCTGTTCTTTTAAATCACAGGTCTACCAGCTGGGCACAAGGAACAACAAGGAAGCTTTAAAAATACTGCTTTAATGTCTTTCCCCTTTGTGACATCTACATTTATGGAGAGAGAGGAATGAACCATACAGGAAAAAATAGTTTCTTGTGTTAATAGCTTACCATCTGGGAGTACTGAAGAACTCTGTTCCGTTTGAGAGAATGCTGATGTTGAGAAATACATGCAATATTTTGTGGACAATATAATGTTTGTAAACAAAACTTAAAAAGTAAGAATCAATTCTGCCTTCCAGGGAAGTGAGTACCTAAACTTCCAGTGATTTCCAGGAGCACAGGCCCCATGTGTATTTCTTTTCAGCTCAGTTCAGCATGTTCAAACACGTATTACAATAATCTAATTACAGGGCAATTCCTTCCAACCACCAAGTGTTACTTTAATTGCATAGCTCATATTTACAGTATGTACAGGGCCTTAATTTCCTTTAGATCTGTGACTTTCAGAGTGACAAGGCTATTGTTTTGGTGTGCTGGTACACCTAGCACGAAAGAAATGGCCCACTGCATTTCTGGCAAATTGGCAATGCTTTGCCAGACCAACTATGTAAAAAAAAAAAATGTAAGATGACAGAAGAGGGGCTGATGTGTGTTCTTCTTGTAGGAAAACTGATCTCCCTACACTGATTTGGGGACACTGGCTTAACAAACAGCTTGAAATAACAAAAGTCTACCCACTGCTGTTCCTAGCAGATGAAAATAAGAATAGTACTGAGAATAAATGAAGCACTCAATCTCTAGAAATAACCTTTTGTATTCAAAGATAAAAGCTTAAGAAACTGGCTAGTTGCCAAACAACAAAACGAGAACTGCAGTTGAAAATTTATATACTCCTTTCAAGCTCTGTAGTCAGGGTCATACCATTAATTATAAATGACAGCATGAGGTTTAAAAACAAATGGTTTCAATCTCACCTTTAGGCAGAAACAAAGCAAATGTTTTATTCCCATGGAGTACTATGCTGGCATGTTCCAGAAGGATTAAAACAATCTAAAACCGAAAGCGGGTGGCCTTTCAGGGCAAAGGTGGTTCTTGACACTTCAGAAGCACCAGAAATAGCTTTCAGGCTTGATGATACCCTACTGGTATAATAATTTCTGCTGTTATCAGCTCTTTATTTAATGGTAAGCAGGATGGGTATTAGTGCTTCTGTAAAAAAATTAAATACAGTACAGATTCTGAACGTGTTTCTTCTCTACCGTATTTCCTTATGTAGCTATTTAAATTACAAATAGAAGACTAAATAAAAATATGTGACATTTTTGTCTTCTGTACCTTCTTTTGCTAAGCCTGGAAGTCTGGAAATGTCCTAAACATAGGATATAGTTCCATTTGGGAATGGAAGCTACAAGGCCTATGAAATTCCCATCTCAATCTGATCTGGCAGACCATGCAGGAGGCTAGGCAGGACGTCCTTGGAGATCACAAGTGCCACCAGATGCTTGTGTTTAGACCACCAAATCAAATTCTAGAAGTCTGCACAAGTTCCAAAGAAGTAAAAAGTCAGATGCACTGAGGGTATTCTCTGAAAACAATGTAGATTTACTCATGCAAATATAGTTCAAATTCTGATCTCAAAATTGACAGCATAAGAGATTTATGTCTTACAGAGATTCTTTGAAGTAAAAATTTTGAGCAAACTGTCATGAAGCAGTTGTTTTAGAGAAGTATCTGGTTCTTGTCCACTTTAGCCCCTGCTTCTTCATGTTACAAATTCTTCCAAAGTATAATTTCAGCATTAGGAGTAGATACATTCTATACTTCTCACCCTCAGTCCTGTGGAATTGCTTCCAAGGTACATGATCTACTAGAAATTAGGGGAAATTAGCCAAAAACAAGATGGAAATGCTTGTTAGAAAGTTACATAATTATTCTCCCACACTCTTGTGGTGCATTTGTGCAGCAAGTTTATCAATTAATTATTTTTTTATTTATTTATTTTAATATCCCTAAACAATCAACAACCACTATTTAGCTCTCTGCATTCTCAACTTTGACACCAGGTAGTAGCCTCTCCGTTCATCATTAAGAGACTTATTTTCCACGAGGAAGCTTGCAGCCCACGATATAATCAAGAGCCTGTTCAGATGAGCATGTGCAGCATTATTAAAAAGGTTCTCTAGTCTACATATCCTCAGGGAATTCTTGATGGCTTTTCATGAATAGTATTTTTCACTGTGTGAAAGGAAATGCAAGGACTTAATTTCTGCTTTCCACAGAGTGTGGAATAATAGGTTTATTCCCTGTTGTTTTCTATGACCATGTATGTCGACTTTCTAATGTGATCACTGGATGCACAAGAAAACTTCCTAATAATAGGATAGTGGGCTTTCAAGGAATCCAGTGAGAACAAAATTATTTGCTTTGTGTGGTTAAGGATGTGAACATAATAACATAATTGTTATCATAATTTTTTTTTTTTTAGTCTGGGAAACCCTCCTTTATATCTATAAATGTGGGTGAAGAACTTTGTACTGTGGATGCTTTTCTAGGAAAGAGTTGCTTCCATCTGCAGTCTAGGCAGAGGTGGCATGAGACTGAAGTGTACCTCTGAGAAATTTAGAAATAGATGGCAGACATTAGCCTTGAGATAGCTGAATAACACCATTTTCAAATGACTACTGTTTGTTTTCTACACAACAGCTGTGAGAATAAGGGAGGGAAAGTATGCCAAAAATCCGCAAGCCGGGGAATAGAAGCTATCAAGACATCCTGAACACTGTTTTTGCTGCCAGGACTCAGCATGAAGAATGTATTTTACACCTGTTTTGAGTAAGAGTGGGAATTTTTGGTTTTTGCTGTGTTCTGAAGATATTTTTGGCTGTAGAAGCAGTGTAGGTCTGTAGTAGGAGTTTTACCTGTGTGCTGTCACAAATTCTGAATGTTGTGGATCTTTAGATTGAAAGGCACAGATTATTTCAGCACCTGGGGTTGCAGGAGTGAAGGGTTTGTCATCAGGTAGGCACCTGCTCTGTGTGGTTTGTGGATACTGCAGCAGGACTTTAGCTGATAGGCAAAAATAAAAGTGCCTTGTAATTTCACAAAACATGACTTTATTGTCCTTATGGTGCAATTGGTACAAGCAGTGCCAAAGCTGCAAACATTCAGAACATTGAGAACATTTAGAACAGTGAGAACTGCAAACAATAAGAGTTTAAATTAAAGGATGAGGGAGATTTAACTTAATAACTTGCAGCCAAGAAATGGTACAGACCTGCAGTGAACAATTATATTTCCCTGTTAGGCTACTTGTACACAAGGATAGTAAAACATTGTGAGCAATGAGGTCTGGAAGGTCTCAAGGGCTGTTCCAAGGGTCTTATTCGAAACCGTTTTGCTCTAGCCAGGCAATTTCCCTACTGTATATGTAAAATGTTATTGGAGGAAGCAGGAAAGGAGTGAAAAATTCAAGACACCAATCACCATCTATTTTTTTTCTTCATGTCCCAGCAGTTCATTTTCATATTTCTTTTTGTTTGTTCTCTCTTTTAATGAAAACCTCTTTCTCTTAATCCTTGGATGAGAAGATTTTACCTAAGTCTTCCAGTCATGTTTTGCAATAATCTTTAGAAATTCCACAAAATTTTCTTCTTTCTTCTTTCTTTTTTTTAAAATTATTTTTTAAAAACTCTCACATTTGTAGACTCATAGGCTCATAGAGGTGTTTGAGTAGGAAGGGACCTTAAAGATCATCCAGTTCTAACTTCCCATGGGCAGGGAAACCTTCCAGTAGACCAGTTTGTTTAATTCCCTGTCCAAAATGGCCTTGATATTCAAAACCTATTTTACAGGTATTAGACTAAGACTGACTCTGTTGTTTGAATGGATTGAAAATTACAAGTATAGAACTTGTTAAACAGGAAAATCAATTGAAATTTATTCTTATCTGTACTGTTTTCACTTTAGCAAACATAATATCTTTATTTGAGGGTTCAGAAGAGTCTTCATATTTTCTCAAGCTTGAAATATCCTAAAGATGGCACGGTCTTACTCACAAGACATGCATTTTATGTTCCTTATGTCTTCACATTGCAATGTGAGTTAGCTATCAGAATATCAGTGTTACTGGTTGTTTACTGCTGTGTTTAATTTCTTTCAGTGGGGTCTGAGGCCCTGTGACCACACATCTGTAAATAGTGTTTTGCTTGAAGACCTGGAGCTGTAGAGGGAGTTCTGATGTTTCTGATGAAACCAGGCAAGAGACTGCCTCAAGAAGACCTGATGTTGGAGAGTAACCTCTGTGACAAAGACAAAGAGCAATCCAGCAAGGTGTGTGCTATTGCTACTCGCTAAAATAATCTGGAAAAATGCAGACACACCTCACACACATCAGAGGGAAGACAGCAGTAGCTCTCTTTGCAATACTGGAGTACTACCAAAGAACTTTTTATGTCTTGTTTCCTTCTGTGTCAACTATTGTCAGCCAGAATTTAAGGAGTCAATAATGTTGGTTTGTGTGTGTCTGTGTGCATGTGTGTATGTCTATGTGTGCCTGTGTGTGGAATTGCAGTGTTTGTGCTATGCAAATTATGCTGGGTACTACATTGCCTAACTTTTACTTTGCATATTCTTGTATTACATTTCTTGGAGAATTACAAATGTATTACATTTCTTGGAGAATGTGAAAATCATATTGACACAGATTTCATTGAGAATAAAAAGGAACCTAACTAAAATTTGTGATGAACCTAAACAGAGTGGCTAAGATTTTACTGTAATATGCACCAGTGAGATTTCTCTGGAAAGAAAATGTTGTTATAAGATCCATCCTGGTATGAAGCTTATTCCAAATTAGTTCCCTTGGTGAACAAATCAGTGTGTATTTTGTACATGGTACAGAGCAACAAATTCTCAACTCCCAGGATTTTTCTTCTGAAAGGGATTTTGAAAGTTCTGCAATGTCATGTGAAAAAATGGGATGGTTCCAGGAGAGGAGGGACCCTTGGAGGAGGGAGAAAGAAGGGTAAGGAGCTGAATGGCAGGACTGAGAACTCAGAAATACCCATATTTTTCAATCATGCAATAGCCAAATAGACAGCTATGATTGTTATATAGAGTGTGATTTACTCTTGAAAAACCAGAGTGACTCTCAGAAAAATCCATGTAAAAGAACAACTATTAAACTCACACATATAGGAGAAAGAACCCGTCTATATCCCCTCTTGACACAAGTGGCAACATGCAGTCAATTCCAAACAGTCGAACAAATAAGGTGTTAGAATAAATTACCACAAGGGACAATGAATATGCTGCAAACAATTTGGCAAAATGTCTAAATGAAGCAGGAAACCTGCAGAAGGATGAGAAAAGTAAGATTAAACCAAAGAATCAAAGAGGAAGCTAATAAGCACTGTGCCTGTTCTGAGAAACTGTAAATGAGTCCCAGCTCTCAGGTCACTTTGGCTGCATCCCAAATTCAAGTCAGAGTAAGATTTGAGTGCATATCAGTCCTCCCCAACACTTTGGCTTCCAGGTGAGGGAAGCCCTGATGTGAGGGCAGTTAAGGATGCACAAAGCAGAGTCAGAAGGAAAAGGGCAGCAGAGGTGTGGGACCCACTGCCCTGTAGCCTTGACCTGATCGAATGGCATTTAGGGTAAACGCTGCTAAATATCCACAAATGGATTCACTTTATGGAAACCTCAATGTCTCTGACAGCTGGAGCTGTTAACAGAGCTATTAATAGTGAGATATCAATAAAAGAGTGATATACTGCTGGCTGTCTTGATTAAAACATTTCCATTGTATACTAGCTACATTTATTACAGATATGTGATTTTTATGTACTGATTAGGCTTGTAAGTTTAACCAACCAATAATGGTCTTGAAAAATAAGATGAAATAAATGTGAACACCTAATAGTTTTGAGATAATCCTAAATTACGACTGGACAAGCTAATATACTTTAAATATTGGCCAAAATTATGCCCACACAGAACATATGATATACAATCCCACAGAAATATGTTAGCTTAGTGAACAGAATTTTGTGTTCTAACATCTCTTGCATTCACTCCTATTAGGTTTTGGTCCAAAACATTTTTTTGTCTTTCTGAAGATTTCAAAACAGTAGTGCAAATTTGTTCTGTACAGAAATACTTGGTCTGATTTTTCAATACATCATGGTTTTCCTGTTCTAAGTAACAATCCACATGGTAAACTCGGTGGAGTACATCTGACTCCAATACAAAGAAAAGCATTCAGCTGCCTGGTTCTGGAACTGTAGCATTAAGCCTAATTCTACCAGTTTTTAAAATAAGTTATTTAAGAATAATGATTGCATATAGCAGCAAAGTTGCCCAATATAGAGGCATGGTTCTCTCTACTTGCTGGTAAAAACAAATGGTATGTTGAGTTTCTGTTCTACATATTGCAACAAATGCAATTCCTATAAAGATATTTATTAATTTAAATTCTGATTTTAATTAAGTCAGTGAAAACTGTGTATTTCTGTACACAGATCTTTTGTGCAGCAGAAATTTCTTTACAGCAGAAAGAACACATGACGCAAAATGCACTGCAGTCACTGGCAACTAAGATTAACAGCTCAGGTGTCAATTGCAGTGCTGACACATTTTCACTTGGAACTTGGCTGAGTGCCCCAGCTCATTTCACTAAACCCTCTTCAACAGTAACATTCAGATTGTAACAGCTTTCACCTTCCATCCATCTGGTTGAGATGATTAATAAGCACCAGGATGGTAAAAGCCCCCAGAACTTTAATAAAAACCACTTTTGATCCTCTAAACTGTTTGGCCCACTAAGGGCCTCTTGCCAGGTGAGTGAGGACATACCTGGTAATAAGAGTCCTTTGACCATGTTACCAAAAGGGATGTATTTTCTTACATGATCATTTTGCCATCCAACCACTGCATGTCTGTGGTAAGTAAGCCTGTTCTCAGACACACCAGATGGGAACAATGTTGGAGAACACTCAAAAGGAGCTCTGCATCAAATAAAATGGGGGAATGCTTCTATGGGCATTCTCCAGTCAGCCCTTCCGAGAATGTCATGCAGCTGTAAAAGTTGATGGCAGATTAAGATACTGGATGTTGAAACTCATGACAAAAAATAAAATTCTTGGGCTGAGGCACAGCACACTGCATTTGACAAATCTTAAACACTTGTAGTTTAGTCATTCAGCTTCTTTCTCCCACCTCCTCCCTGTGAATATTCATGTGTAGTCTTAGGCTTGCTTACTGCCTTTTCACGTTCTCCATGGTGGGTGCGGTGACTCACGTTGCTTGCCTCAGACTCCTTTCTCCTTGTTCTCCCACAGCTCCTCACATAACCTCCCACACACCAAAGACACCTCCCTCCATTCATTTCCTACAGACTTCTGCGAGGAGTTGCTAGGTTTTATCTTCCGCAGAAGATGCACCACCCCGCAGAAACATCAGAGCTTGCTGTCCTTATTCTCTGCTGAGCCATCTGCAATGGGGAGCTCCTCCCCTACTCATCTTAGTCATCCTCTGCTACGACACAGCCATCTCTGACCTCACTTCTGTCTCTGTAACAACACCTACGACACCTACGTGCAGAAGCTGACGCAGCGCTCTGACTCTCCTTCCTGTGACACAATCATCCGGTGCTTCATCCCTGCTGAGCTCATTTTCGTCATTCAGTGTTGCTGGTGCTGCCTATCCAGAGAAGAATGCCCTTTTTCTCAAGGAGGCATGTTGCTCCTTGTTTGATCTCCATGTTTATTGAGGGTTTGAAACTGATTGGGATTATGACTGGTGCTCAGTGATGCTGAGCTCCTGAGAATGAGCAGAATGCAGAATTGTTGAAGCTTCTGCTACCAGGTCCTTTTCAGACAGTATTGTTATGAGCAAGTACCAATCTGTCACTGATCAGACAATTATAAAATGGCCCTAAACATGTGATCTGAGCTGACATTAAGTATAGGAGAGCAAAGGTTAGGAAAAACCTCAGTGTTACTTAAGAGAAAAAAAAACACGGTTAGGAAAACAGTCATTCAGTCAGTGCAGTTTTGTGAGTACTTTCTAGTATATATTAAAGATGAGCTCTGTGGATCAAAAGTAACTTGAAGAAAACCAAGCTATTCCAATGTCAGTGAGGTCAGAAATCAGCACCAGTCATTGTCTTTAAGAAAAAATTATCCAGCCTCATACAAAAACATAAGCAGTTAACGTATGAGACATTGAGAAAGCAATGAAAAGATGAGGTGATTCAGTGGATTTTGCATTTAGAAGCTGTTACATTTTGAAAATCATCTAAAAATAGAGTGGGATTTTTTTCTTATATTGATTTCAGGAACTTCAGATGCCTTTCATTTAGTTAAGAGTTTGTGTATGGAACAGGTTCAGTAGCTCAGCACTGGAGTGGTCTTCTGCTTCCTTCAATTTTATTACGCTAGGTAAAATCACTCTTACATTCAAACTAAAAAATAAAAAGCTCAATTTTTTTCAGAATTTTCAGCTGAAAAGAGTCACATTTCAGTGAGGTCTAGTTTATTATACCAGTCCAAAAGAGACCAGTTGGTAAAATGATAAACTTGCAATCTAGACTTTTATGCTGAGCTTATATGTGCATGCAGAAAATTGCATTTATACTATGAATCAATACATGATAATTTTGGAGAACGTAATGACATAAATTTTGTTATGCATGACTTCTTGAAGAATTTTTATTTGGGTTTATTCCAAGCTCTACTGTACAGTGCCTCTTCCTGGCAATGGGCTACTAAAAGCATACATATTCCATAACTCCTACGCTTCAGGCTATAAAAAGCTACAGAACAGCATCTATGTGATGCCATCCATAGGGATACTACATGAGCTTGTTGAAATCTTACTTTTATTTTGAGATGTCCAGTAGAAATGTTTCCTTTTCTACATTTTGATATAATTCCAGTTGACCTCACACTAACAAAAAATGTGTCTCTTGTTCACAAGAATGAAAAGATGAAAAGCCACTTGCAACACATTTTTTTTTCTGACTGAGTGAGTAGACTTATATAGTTTGTCTCATCTGAGACAGGTGCCTCCCTCTGTTGCATGATGATAGAGCTATGTTCTGCATCAGGGGCTTCTGCCTATGGTTACACATGGGGGTTTGGGCATTACAGAGTAGAAATAATTTTTTTTTAGAAAAGTGCTTTGAACAGGTAACAGCTTAAAGTGACCACTGTACTTCTGTCAGCAACTAAAAACCATGTTAAAGAGAAAAGGCTTGAAAAATATAAACACTTTAGCTGTCAGGATCTATGTAGGATAAGATAAAGCAGGATTAAAAAAATAATCACATGAACTAGGTTGCAGAAGCAGTATAATCACTGGAGAAAAGTTTGCAAAACTACTAACCACTAAAAGAGTTGCAAAAGGAGCTATTGCAGTCCTCTAAGTTTATTTACAGTATAAACAATTTCTTAACTACATATTCCCTTAAAAGGTTGGCTATCTTCCATGTTTCAGGTAAATATGTGCTTTAATACAGTTGTGTGGGAAGGTCTACAAACACCAAAACAGCTTATATGAATATTCTTAAGTAGTAGTATCTTTTTCTCTCCAGCTTCATTTTAAACACTTAGTAAAATATTTGGCTGTGAAGAAAAGTTTAAGCAGTGCCTCTCCCATGGATTATATAAAGCCAGTCAAGGCAAAAAGCTCTTACATGTTCACATTTTGTGGTTTTCCTTTATAAACTGACACAGTTGAGGGTGTGTATGATGACTATTTGAATTGTCCAAGTGCACCTAGTGTTTAGGAGTGGCTGATACTATTGACTTGCTAGTAAGATATTTTAGGCATATATCTGAATGCCATTCAGGAGAAGATGACCAGCATCAAATATAAATAGTGTTTTTACACAGAAAATTGTTAGTTTATTCCCATTCAGCAGAACAAAAATTCTCTATATACTTCCTGCCACTGCCATCCTACAGGCTCAGTTAACGCAATTGTGACAGTAAAGGAGACTTTCTTTACCAACTAGTTTGTGTTTTAAAACCAAAATTATTCACTCCAATTCATCTCAAAGATGGATGTACCCTGGGTCCATAAAAATTCTTATAAAGGTAATAGCTTTTCAGACTAGGAAAAGAATTTAAGGGGAAAACATAATAAAGATTTAATGACTTTTAAGTTTTGGACTAAAAGAAGTGTTGTCTAAGCCCTGAAGAACATTTCAGGGACAATTTGTGGAGCTAAGGGCAACCTCTGCTAAGAAAGCTGTGGGAGCACCTCCCAGTTGGTCAGAAATGAGAGCTCTCCTCTCCTCTCCTCTCCTCTCCTCTCCTCTCCTCTCCT